>RQIL01004976.1:0-12800 GCA_003951145.1 Jimgerdemannia lactiflua
TAGAACTTTTTTCTATAAATAGTATTTTACAGAATATAAAATAGATACTTTATAATTATAAATCTCATAGAGTAGATAATGCTATTGAAAATGAACTGATCTGGATTATTCTCTAAAATAGAATTTTAAAAGTCTTGAACTTTATCACTTTTAACTGTAATAGTAGATTGGACCTCTTTTGTAATCATTTCTTCTAGATAGTCTATATGGTAGATTGTCAGTTCTTGAAGGTCAGAGACCTTGATATACTCTAGATTGGAGATAACTCAGAGTGTATGTCTGAAGATCTGATAGACTCTTTTAATCAATTGATATTTATGGCTATATACATATATATATAATATCTGCAATTTCTTAGAAGCTGGCTTGGAAGAATTCTTAGTAGAGATAATATTCTATCTTATATTTCTACTATATCTAGAGGTATTTAGTAGTAGTAGTGATTCTTATTTCTATCTTATAGTAGTTAAGAGTATAATAATAGGTGTTTCTTATATAGAGGTTTAGGCTTAGAGTCCTTTTTGTATTGATCCTCATAGCTCTCTTGATATCAATAAATATCTAGTCTTAAACTGATGATTCTAGTGACTTCTTGACCTTATTGTTTAAGTGAATAGTAGATATTTTATTTTGTAGTAAGTCTTCTATTTGTGATTGCTACTTTATATTTTCTCTTGATATTTCTTTTATATTATCAGAATCTTCTTCTTTAGTCCAGAGATAAGGTTATCTGATTTGAAATAATATACTACTAGAGTTATTATAAGTTATTATGAGTTCAGATAAAGATCATTTAATGATCAAGATGAGTTACAGGTAAGTTGTAACAGTTCTGGTTTCTTAAATGAGGAAGTGACTAAATTCTAGAGGTTTAAAGTAGCTCGAAGAGTTACTAAGAGTTCAAGAGATCTTGTGATTTCTGGGAGAAAATATTCTGAGCTTTATTTGAAAGAACAGAGAGGATATTTATACAAGATCTGAAAGAAGGATCCAGAAGGATCTGAGAAATCAATGGAAATGCCAAGAGGAAAGTTCTCGGCAAAGATGACAAATGATGACAAATAAAGATCTGCAATGTTCCATAAAGTTCCATGACTAGCTAAGACTAGAATAGATGTAACTGGAATGTTCTAGCTGTGGCTTAGTGCCAAGAAAGGATTTCTAATCATTCAGAAGGTGCCAGAAGGTTATAGAAAGTACTAGAAAGATAAAGAAAAGAAAATAAACTATGCTAAAATATTACATCTCCTCTTCCTTAAGAATCAATGTCCTCATTGAATTCAGAAGGTAACACAAGAAAATAAAATCAAAAGAAAAGACAAATAAAATATATTGGCTCATTGGCAAGGACCAGCCATCCTTGTATAAGGCAAGGGCCAAAGTATCATCTTGATCAGATGAGAACTGGTTCAAACCTTATTAGTTGCAGGATTTACAGAGTTCTTCTGTAAGTCTTATTGCTGATGCTATATCCCTTAGAGTGCCCCAATGCATAATGTACCTAATCAGTACAGTATGTTATCTACTATCCAAGGAGAGAACCTCATGAGCAGTCAATGAGTTCCTTTTTGCTCAAACTCTTGAATGAGGTCTTGAGAGTTCTTGAGATTGGCGGTGGGTTCCCAGGTAGTGTCATATTCAGGGTAGCCCATCCACTTGACTAGGTATTCTATGCGATAGTATTGGACTCATTTGTCTAGAATTTTCTCAACTTCGTACTTGATGTGATCTTCAACTATAACAGGTGCTGAGGGTGTCGGAATTCGGCCAGGGTAAGGGGGTGACTGGTTCCAGGCCTTGAGTTATGACACATGAAATACTGGATGTATTCATATGATTAATGGTAGACTGAGATAGTAGGAGTAGGTAGAGACTTGCTCAGTAATCTCAAAGGGTCCAAGGTACTTGGGATTGAACCTTGATGTTGTCAGCTTTGAGTAGAACCATATCTCCAATAGTGTAGGTGACATCATGATGTTTCTTGTCTGCATACTTAGCTTGATGTTGTTGAGCCTTTAGCAGGTTCGCGGTCATGATCTTGAGAAGAGAATCCATTTTGTCGATAAGGTTCTGGGTGGTGGGGACTTGTGTGTAACTGGATTGCTGGAATGAGACTAGACTTGCAGGGGTCTTGGGATTTTGATCATGTAGTAACTGAAAAGGGGAAAGACCAGTAGATGATTGGACTGTATTGTTGTAGGCAAACTCAGTGTAGGTCAGGTAGTGGTCCCAATCATCTTGCTCATAAGACACATAGTTTCTGAGCATTTGTTCAAGTGTTCTGTTCATTTGCTTGGTTTGTCCATCAGTTTGAGGGTGGAAGGCAGTGGATATAGTGATTTGAGTTCCAAGAGTCTTGAAGAGTGCTTACCAGAAGTGACTTGTGAATTTGGGGTTGCGGTCACTGACGATTACTCAGGGAAGTCTGTATTGGCAGAAGACAGATTTGAAGAAGATTCTAGTGATCTCGGGGGCAGTGGCATTAGTTGTGGTTGGCTCAACAATAGTAATCTTGGTCAGGCAGTCCACAAATACGATGATGGCATCATAGCCTGATTTGGTTTGTGGGAGTTGCACAATAAAGTCCATTGTGACTTGCTCGAACTTCTTGGTCAGGATTGGCAAGGGTTGCAGAAGACCAGTGGGCATTTGGTTGCTTGACTTGTTCCTTTGACAAAGGTTGTAGCTTTGAACATACTCCTTGATTTCCTTGAGCATGTTGGATCAGTAGTAGTCTCATTGAATGTTCTTGATGGTCTTCTCAGTTCCAAGGTGACCAGCTAGTGGGGAGTCATGATGTTTATGAAAGATCTTGTATTGTAGTTCAGGGTTGGCAGGAATGTAGACCTTGTCTTGATAGTACATGAGGTTGTTCTTGAAGGTGTACTTATCTTTAAATTCCTTAGTATCCTTTTGTAGAACCAGAGAGTCTTGTTCATATGCCATCTTGATCTGGTTAAGGAATTCAGATGCCATGGTGACTTGTAAAATAGTGATAAGGTCAGGCCTTCTTGAGAGTGCATCTAGTACAACCAGGGTTTTGCCAGGCTTGTAGATGATGTTTGGGGTAAAGGTCTGAAGTAGCTGACTCCACTTGGCTTGTTGATGGGAGAGAGTTGGTTGGGTGTTGATGTACTGAAGGGACCTGTGATCTGTGATCATGTCAAACTCAACTCCTTCTAGGTAGTATCACCAGGTCTTGAGGGCATAAATGATTGCCAGGAGTTCCTTTTTATGAGTGGCTAGCTTTTGTTCTACAGGGGCCAGTTTCCTTGACTCGAATATAATGGGTCTGTGTCCTTGTCCATCATCTTGAGAGATGACTGCACTAATTGCAAAGTTGGATACATCAGTAGTGACAGTGAACTTCAAGTTCGGGTCCATGTTTCTAAGGACAGGTGCATGGGTCAGGCAGTTCTTGAGTTCTTGAAAGGCTTGTTGACAGAAGGTGTTCCAGATGTAGGGAACATAGAGGTCAGAGTTGGGTTGCTTTTGCAGAAGGTTTGTCAAAGATTCTGCTATGCCAGAGAAGTTCTTGACAAATCGATGGTAGTATCCAGCCAGACCAAAGAAGAACCTAAGTTTGGTGAGACTTACTGATACAGGTCACTGTTCAATGGCTTGTATTTTCCTTGAGTCTACTTGAATTCCTTTGGCTGATACAATGTGTTCAAGGTATTCAACTTGATCCTTGAAGAATTCACATTTCTTGAGCTTTGCATAAAGCTTGTGTTTGCAGAGGATCTTGAGGACTTGTTCGAGGTATTTGAGATATTCTTCTTCAGTACCACTAAAGATCAGGATGTCATCAATGTACATGAGTACAAAGATATAGAGCTGATCCTTGAAGACAGTTTGTATGAGGTCTTGAAAGGTTGCTGGCACATTGGTGAGACCAAAGGCCATGACTAGAAATTCATAAAGTCCAAAGGGTGTTATAAAGGCAGTCTTGGGTATGTCTTCTGGCTTGATTCAAATTTGGTAATACCCAGAGGTAAGGTCAATCTTGGTGAAGTATTTGGCATTCTTAAGGGCATCAAAGATTTGATCTATGAGAGGCAGTGGGTAATGATTCTTGACTGTAATCTTGTTGAGTACATGGTAGTCTATGCACATTTGCAGGGTATCATCCTTCTTCTTGACAAATAGGACTGGGGAGCCAAAGGGTGACTTGCTTGGCTGAATGGCTCCTCACTCAATGAGTTTATTGAGTTTCTTCTTGACTGCTTCAATTTCAAGTGGTGATATGCAGTACATCTTCTTCTTAGGTATGGCTGCATCTGGTACCAACTTGATTTCGTGATCATGGTCTCTTAAAGGTGATAGACCAGGTAGCTTGTCTGGAAAGACATCCTTGTACTTGTTCAGTAGTAGCTTGACACTTTTGCTGATTGATAGCTTCTTATCTTCTTTCTTAGGTCAGATCAGTACAACAAAGGCACAGATAGCTTTCTTGAGGGTCTTCTTGAACTGGATTGCCAAAAGGGTAGCAATTGGAGTTTTCATCTGAGTCTTGTCAGGCTTGATGGTAATGTTGACTTCATCTTGAATCAGAATAACTTCATTCTTGGTCCAATCAATATATGGGTTGTGCCGTGTAAGCCAGAGTTTGCCTAAGATTAGGTCATGATCTCCTAGGGGTGCCACTTCAAAATCTAAGCATTCCCAGTACTTCTGAATCTTGAGGGGGAGTTTGGTGGCAATTGAGTCAATTGGTAGAGTAGTGCCATTAGCAGTAACAACTCCACCATTCTTGCCAGCTGGCTTGGTGAGAATCTTGAGTTTGTCAATGAGATTCTTGTTGATGAAGTTCCCAACAGCTCTACTGTCTATGAGAACATCTAGTTCTTGACCTTTGACTAGACCCTTGAAGATGAGCATTGAGTTGGCTTGGTTCTCAGCTATGCTAGCAACTTGATCAGTACTACCAAAGCCTTTCTGATCTCACTTGGTTGGAGACAACTTGGTGACTTCCTTGATGATAGGCAGTGTGGCTTGCTCCAGAATGAGCTGTGCAATTCTGTTGCCTTCATTGACAGTATAAGGTTGGTCCTTGTGGTTGACTAGTAGGACTTGCATTTCTCCTCAGAAGTCAGGATCAATGACTCCAGCACCGACATCCAGTGAGTGCTTGATACTGAGGCCAGATCTTAGTACAATTCTTGCATAGTGTTCCTTGGGTATTTTGACTGCAAGACCAGTTGGAATGAGTCTTCTCTCATGGGCAGGGATAGTGACTTGTTGTACTGACTGAAGGTCTAAACCAATGGCTCCTTCTGACTATGCTTGAGGAATCTGGGCCTTGGGATTGACTTATATGAAATTGAGTATTACTTCTTGTTTGACTTGATGACCTTGGGTATCTTTGGACAGGACCAGGATCCTCTTGGGTTTGGCAGTCTTTTTGGGACATTTGGTAGCAATGTCGCCAGGCTGTCGGCAAAAAAAGTAGGCTCCAGCCTTCTTGAGGCACTCCTTTTCCTCAGGTGTCAGCTTGTTCTTCTTGTTCTTATTGATGGTGTCTAGGTCCATGGGGGCAGGTCCAACAGTTCTGACTTTGGTTTCCTCCCTTCTGTGGTTGTTGTTGAATGGCAGTCTCTTCTGCTCGAAGCGGTTGCCATAGGTGATGATATCGAACCTATTAGCAATTTTCATTGCTGTGTCTAGGTCTTTGGGTTCTTCAAGTTCAACATGAACTCGGGTTTGATCTTTGAGACCTCAGATGTACTTGTCGACCTTCTTGTCTTCAGTAACATGAGGTAGCTCTAGTAGAATTGACAGGAATTGTGCATTGTATGCTTGTACAGACTTGAGTTGTTTGATGTTTGCCAGGTGGTCTCACGTGACCTTGGTACTATTGACAGGTTTGAATTGGCCCTTAATAGCATCTGCAAATTCGCTCCAGGTCTTGATTCGGCCAGAGAATCTTGTGTTCTGGATATGATTTCACCACCAGATTACAGCATTCTCTCGAAGGAGTGTGGCGGCAAATTGGACTAGTACTGCTTCATCCAAATTGGTCAGTTCTCTATACTGCTCCAATTGGAAAAGCCAAGTGTTGGTAGACAGTTCTCCTCTTTGGCCATCAAAGGTATCTGGCTTCTGAGTCTTGATGGTGACTGCTGTCAGAGATACCATTGTGGGTACAGATGTAGACGCAGGAGCTTTACCCTCCTTCTTGTCCAGTCATTCTTGAAGTTGAGAGATCTGAGTCAATGCGGTATACAAAAGACTTTCAAGAGTCCCAGCTGACTGAGTAGGGATTTTGTTCTCTTCTTCTTATTAGACATAGGGAGCATTCTGTGAGACATAGTTGTTATAAGAAGTATTGCTCCAGTCATTGGCATCCATAGACATGGTGTTCATATAGTTCTTGAGGGATTTCTTGAGAGGTTTCTTGTTTAGGCAAGGTGTAACTTAACCGCTGCTACCAAGTGTAATGGTTCTGGTTTTTTAAATGAGGAAGCGACTTAGTTCTAGTGTTTCAAAGTAGCTCGAAGAGTTACTAAGAGTTCAGGAGATCTTGTGGTTTCTGAGAAAAAATATTCTGAGCTTTATTTGAAAGAACAGAGAGGATATTTATATAAGATCTGAAAGAAGGATCCAGAAGAATCTGAGAAATCAATGGAAATGCCAAGAGGAAAGTTCTCGGCAAAGATGACAAATGATGACAAATAAAGATCTGCAATGTTCTATGAAGTTCTGTGACTAGCTAAGACTAGAATAGATGTGACTGGAATATTCTAGCTGTGGCTTAGTGCCAAGAAAGGATTTCTAATCATTCAGAAGGTGCCAGAAGGTTACAGAAAGTACTAGAAAGATAAAGAAAAGGAAATAAACTATGCTAAAATGTTACACAGACTTTAAAAGAATTAAAGTCCATGATTGGCCAAATTGATACAAGTCATCTAGAAAGAGACTAAGTCAATTAACATCACTTCTTCCACTACCACTCATGTTACACAAATCTTGTGCACAAACTTCGAGCAGTTTATTGAAGAAAACGACTATCAACATGGCAGCAACTCAACCTCCTGGTTGGCATACTGGATCCGACACTAGTGTGGCGTTCAGGTGGCAGCAAGGAAAAAAAGGGCATGGGCTTGGGATGGGAGCTTTTGGGAAGACAACTGGTGGAAAGAAAATGGATGGCAGGCGAGGAGAGGAAGGAGAGGGGAGTGGTAAGGGACCAGCGAGCTTCGCGGCAGCAGTGAAGAGTGGAGCAGGAGGAGATGGAGATAGATGGCAGAAGGTTGGAGGACCAAAGGGGAAGCCGAGTGGGAGTGGAGGAGCTGGGCCAGGCATAGGGGCGAAGAGAGGGGCTGGGGGGAGTGGTGTGACTGCTGATAACGATGAGACTGGCAATCTGGAAAAAAAAGAAGATGTGACTGCTGATCGAACCAAGGGGGCGGCTGAGGGATCATCGGTGACATGCAAGAGGGACCTGGCAGATGGTGTAACGGGGCTGGTGGTGGCACTATTGCTCAAGAAGTCTATTTCGGAATTTGTAGTCACGATGAGCTTTCAGGGGCTGGCGGTAACAGCCAGGGCAGTACTGGTGCTCCTGGGCAAGCAGTTGAAGGATGTGGCGTCCGTGAAGTTTCTGAAGGGGCTGGAGGGAGTGGAAGTTGGGTTGTCAAGAAGGAACAAGTAGTGGCGGCAGTGGCTCAGGGGATGCGAATTGGAGAAGTTGCCATTCCGATGATGAGGTGCCTGTGTTGGGACCCGAGAGTGGTGCATCTGGTAGTCAAGGGAGTCTCAATAGTATCAATGGAGAAAATGAAGGAAAGAGTTGGAAAGGTGATGCAGGAGTTTGGCGAAGTAGTGGATATTGGGTTTCAGATGTGGGAGGGGACATTATTCCGCACTGGAGATGTAGAGGTGTGGTTGAGAGTAGCTGGGAAGGAGGTGACAGGAAAAGGAGGGGACTAGCCCAGAGTACTGAAGTGGGAGCCCTTCAAGTGCAAAGTTTCGAGGGTCAAGGGTTTGGAAGAGGAGGAGGAGGACCTGCTGATGGCGCTGTGGGAGTTGGAAGGAGCTGTAGAGCAGCGGGAGAGAGCATGAAAAGCCTTCAAGAAGGCCACAATGATGGTGGAAATCAATGGGAAGATGATTCGAGTAGATAAGTTGATATGGGAAAGGGCCCAAGGGAGGAAGCAGCAGCAGGAGCTCCTTGCTAAGCTTGGGGCAGATAAAAGGAAGGAAGGGGCAGAGGCAAACATAGCAGAGAAGAGTGGGCAGAAGGGGTCTGAGGGGTTTATGTTCTCTGAGTATGCCCCACAGCATAGAAGAGCAGAAGCCGAAGAGGAGATTTTCTTTGATGACTGGAGGCCAGAGAGCGAGGTGGACAGGAATAAGGAGAATGTGAGGCCAGAGGAGGCCATTGGAGAAGTAGGGGCTGAGGTGGAAGACGTGGTTATGAAGGGAGCGAAGAATGTCAGATTTGGAGTCCCAGAGCTGGCCTTGGGGGGCTGGGTAGTTGGGGTGTCTGGAGAGAGCCTGGTAGATGCATCTGATGAGGAGTGGGATGAAGCGGCCAGCGCCAACCTGGATGGAGTTAAGATGGTGGGGAAGAGGGCGATGACTCCAGGAGGAGAGCATGTGGGGGAGGGGCCCTGGATGCGCAGATTGATGAGAGACTTGGCAGATGAGGAGTTGGGCGATATTGACTTTCGACTGCTGAGTGAGAAGGACTGGAGCGACATTCTGTGTGGAGTTGGAGTGGTAGGAAAGTTGGCAACAATATACTTGGCAGCATTGTTGGAGGATGAGGGGTATAAGGTAGATGCCACCAGAGAGGAGGAGATGAAAATGGAGGCACATCAGATGGTGCTCAAGGGGTGAAGGGCTTGGAATGGTGGTGGAATGTGGGAGGAGGTGTGTGTAGAGTATAGATCAATGATGGAAGAGAAGGTTACAGAGGATGTTCAGGAGATTCTGAAGGCACTGGAGGCTAAAAAGAGAGTGGAGCTGGAAGCTGAGAGAGAACTGGATTTGTCTAGGATGGATCAGGATATGGAGATCTAGGGTAGACCCACAACTTTAACATTTTTCAATATGAACAGTACAACCAACATTCTTTCACTCAATGTCAATGAGCTGAGGGGTTCAGAGAGACGGCATAACATTTTTGCATGGCTTAAGGATTCTGAAGCGGATGTTTTTTTACTACAGGATGTAAGATGTGATGATGAGGAAGATAAGTTAAACTGGTCGAGGGAATGGGGAGGGGTAACTGAATGGAGAGGAAAGGTTAGAATTCTTATAAGGAAAGGCAAGGGGGATCTGCAAGACACTGGAGGGTGGGGGGATCACTTGTTGTGGGGGGTATGGGCAAGGCCAGGGTGGGGGCCAGTAGTGGTGGGCTCTTGTTATTGCCCAGCAGAAAGAGGAGCAAGAATAACTTGGATAGAAGGTTTGCTAGACAGTGGATCATTGGTGGAGGCTGGAGTTGACATACTTGGAGGAGACTTCAATATGGTTAGAGACATGGTGGTGGACTGCTCTGATGGTGGACTAGATGAGATGGGTAGAAGTGGGGAACTGGATAGATGGGAGGAGATGGAGAGACTGAGTGCTCTGGGAGATACGGGGAGGCAGAAGTGGGGAAATCGGGCGGTCTTCACCCACTGGATACATGGACTTGGAATGCAGATTGATTGGATCCTTATAGCTGATTGCTGGGGAATGGATGTCTGGAGGGAATTGGAGGTTATATGGTGCCCATGGTCAGACCACTGGGGGGTATTAGAGCAGGGGACATTTGGGGGGAGTGGAGATGGGCCTGGACATTAGTGACTTAATTGTGCTTTGTTGAAAGACAAGGGGCTGTGGGAACAATGAGAGGTAGAGGTGTCAGATAATATAGCATGTTGGAGGAGGGAAGGTGTAGTGGCAGGGGATCGGTGGCTGAAGCTGAAGGCCACAGCACAGGTGTACTGGGGAGAGGTGGGGAGAGCTAAGGGGAGACGTCACAGAAAACAGATGAAGGAGGTCTCACGTAGATTGGAGGGGCTTCTGTTGGTGTCTGCCCATAGGCAGGAGGGTGCTGAGGAGAAAGAAGAAGAGTGGAGAATGGAAAGAGTGAGGATGGAAATCGAAGAGCTGAAGGCTACCGTAAGGGAGGAAGAGGAGAGGCAGGTACAAGGGATGATTGCAAGATTGAGGTAGCAGGGGTTGGAGGAAGGAGAAAGACCCACAAAGGTTTCTCACCAGGCTTCTGAGAGTATGTAAGGTGAGGCAGAGGTGGGAGGGAATCATAGGAGAAGATGGCAGGGGTGCAGGGTATCCTGGGTTCACTCCAGAAGAGATGGGGCACCCTGTGGAGTGAGGAGGAGGGAGGAGAGGATGGACAGACTATAGAAAGATTCCTGGAGGAGTGGATACCACTGGCGGCTGAGGGGCTAGGGGACCTGACCCACTCTATTCAGGAAGAGGAAATTTTGAAAGTACTGTTGGCTACAAAGAATGGAACAGTGCCAGGAGAGGATGGGCTGCCATGAGATTTTTGGAAGAAAATGGTGGGCATTGAGGAGGTGCTTGGGGAGATGAAGGAGATGTATGAAGCTGTAATTGATTCAGGAAACTGGCTAGGGGGCCAGGAGTTGGGGCTAGTAGTGCTCCTGTATAAGGATAAGGGGCTGAGAGAGGACTGGAAGAACTGGCACCCCATCATGCTTCTGGATATGGATAGGAAGTTGATCACAAAGATACTGGTGGCACGTCTACAGGCGGTGGCCCAGCAAGTCCTGGGGGAGGAACAGCATGGCTTTGTTGGAGGTAGATTGATCAGAGATGGTATGGTGTGGGTGCATGGAATTATTGAAGGGGCGAGAGCTGCAGGGGTAGATGGAAGGTTGGTCTTCTTGGATCAAGAGAAGACGTATGACAGGGTTCACCATGTGTGGTTGGAGAAGGTTTTGGCAAGGGTTGGAATCCCAGGGGGATTAGGGAGAGCCATTATACAAATACTGAAGGAGAGCAAGGCAGTTATAATAGTGAATGGCCATCAAGGAGTGCCATTCTCATTGGGGAGAGGAGTGCCGCAAGGGGACCCACTGTCCCCTATCCTGTATGTGCTGTCATTGGAACCACTTCTGGATAGAATTAGGAGGCAGATTGGAGGGCTGTCGGTGCTAGGAGTGACCTGGAAGGTGGGGGCCTTTGCAGATGACATGGTAGTCAGTCTGGGCTCTGTGCAGAATGTGGGAGAGCTTAAGGAGATGGTGGGCTGGTATGAGAGGTGTTCAGGCCAGAAGCTGAACTGGCATAAGTGTGAGACAATGGTACTTGGGAATGGAATAGTTGGTGGCGACATTATTGGAACGGTGGTACCTGCGGGAGAGGCAGTCCGATACTTGGGCATTTTTCTATCAGTATATGGGTTGGTGCTGCCGAAAGTCTGGTGGGAGGGGAAGGTGCAAGCTTGGGGGGATGCACTGAAAGGCTGGGGGGGGCACCAGATCTCCCTGGCAGGGTGGGTGACGATTTTGAATATTTACTGGATGCTGAAGCTGTGGTACCTGGCATACCATTTGGATTTTCTGGTGTGGGTGGTTAAGAGACTGCTTAAGTTAGCAAAGGACTGGATTTGGGCTGAGAGGCGAAGCCAGATAGGCTAAGAGATGCTTGCCCTTCCTGTGGAGCGAGGGGGGCTTGGACTGGTGGACTTTCCTAAGAAGTTCCATTGTTTGCGAGCTTGGTGGCTCCAGAGAGCAGCAGTGCTGAGAGGGGGAGAGTGGGTCCCCCTGATGCAAAAAGTGTGGGAGGTGAGATATGCCCCTAGGGGGTCATCTGGGGACCTACTGGAAATGGTTAGGTGTAGCGGTAGCAGAAGACTTAGGTATCGAGGATTCTGGTGGGGAGTGGTTGAAGGGGGGCATAGGATTGGACTATGATGGGAGGGGAATGTGGCAGAGGAACACTGGGGTCTGGGGATGTAGCAGTGGCACAAGTTGCTGCTGGGAGGGTTGCCAGTGATTGATTTTCATCTTGGAGATGGAATGGAGAGTCAATGAGGCTTTGGCCTGGATCTCTGGCCAGCAGGGTGGCAGGGTGTCAGGATCGGCAAGGAGTGGGATTGGGCAGGCATATGGGCTTGGGGGGCTGAGGTGAAGAAGTGGATCCTCCCAAAGTTCTGAGTGGTGTGGTGGAGGGTTATGAGGCGAAATGTTATGCTTAACTTTAGGTTGGGACATTTGGTGGCAGGAGGGGACTTTGAGTGCGAAGAGTACTTAGGGGTGGGGCAGGCTGGCGGAGTGGTGCAGACCCCAGAGCATTGGCTGGGGGAGTGCGAGGTGTTGGAGGACTTTTGGAAAGAGGTGGGGCAGCAACTAGGTAGTGTTAATAGAGAGCGGGTGCGGGGGAGATGGGATGTGCTCTGGGCAAGGATGCTCGGGGGAGTAGGAAATAAGTGGCTCACATTGGGGTGGGTTGTCACAGTGTGGGTAGGAATGGCAGGTCACTGGCTAGCAGTGTTTGAGGAAGGAAGGAAGTTGACTCAAATAGAGAAGATGGCAAGGTGGTGGTGGTTGATGAAAGATATTCTGATGGATTGGCAGAGGGGATGGGGTCCTGGGGAGGGGGGCCATAGGAAATTAGTGGAGGTTATATGTAGTAAGAGTGAGGGCCGAGTGCAGGTGATAGGAAATGAGATAGTGTTTGAGAGGATCGAGGGAGGAGAGAGGCCAAGTGAAGGAGTAGGGTAGTGAGGTGAGAGATGGGGCTACCGATGTGGTATGAGGACAAGTGCAATGTTTAGACAGGTGTTACATAATAAATGAGGCCATGGCCTATAGAAA
>RQIL01004987.1:0-12799 GCA_003951145.1 Jimgerdemannia lactiflua
ATTTTCTATTTCTTGATAATATTAGTTTTTCTGATATTTTTCTAATAAAGATTAAAATTAATCTTTATATAAGAATTAAGAATAGTAGCTAAACTAGATTCAATAGGAAGTTTTATTCAATAATTATGAAGTTTCTCAGTCATATTTTTACTCTAATCTATTGATGGAGAATTTAAGATATATATTGTGACAGTTGACCTGAAATAGTAACAAGAATCAAGAGAATAGACATTTGATCATGGTATCTAAATCTGATTTCTGATATATTATAATAGTCATTTTACAACTATAGAAACTTTAGCAACTATAAAAATTCTACAGATGTAAATTTTTTATAATTATAGAAATCTTAGCAGATGTAGAGGATTTACATTTGTAAAAACTAACTCATAGAAAATACAGTCATAACTTAGCCACCTCATAACTAGCAAAATTATATAAATAACTTAGTATCTTTGAGTGAATAAATCTCAGATCAAAAGTGTTAGAAAAGAATAAGTATACCAATAAAGAGACCTTCAGGATTACCTCTTTGATATATTTGGTCTCAAGGAACTACTAACTCTGGGAGTCAAGAAGACAAGAATTCAAGATAAAGAAATTTGACATATTTGCTAAGTTTAGCATCTATTATGTTACAATTTGGTACCCATTGGCTAGTAATTCAAGATGAATCTCTCACTTTCAAGCTGAACAATAAACAATTGCTACAAGAACCCACACAACACAATCAGACAGAATGGATATAAGACCATCTGTATTTCATAGATATACCTCTGATGAATTAATCATCATCTTTATTAATGATTTCAAGTAGTATACTGCTGTTAGGACCTTAACCACAGCACAGCAAGTAGCCCTACTTCCTGTAAGCCTTTGAGGCCCAGCAAGAACCACCTTCACTGCAGCTAATTATGTAGGAGCTGATGACTCAGCAACACTATTGGTCATGAAGACCTGGCTCTAAAACACCTACTATACTGATGAAATTAAACAAGCTCTCAAGGATCAATTGAACACTATCTATTAAGGAATGTCTGAAGACACAAATACATTCTATACAAGGATCCAATATCAAATAGTCCTTACTGACTATCCTGATGCAGTTCAAGACCAAGTGGCCAAAAATATCTTTATGAAAGATATCTATTAAGAAATCATCTTAGCTATCCAATCTACTCTAGTAGTACTGGACTTGGTACAGAAAGTCACCTATGCCCAAAGATACTAGACTGCCAGGCACCTATAAGGACATATAATAGAAAGAATAACTAAAGTAAAAATTGAACTAAGGAATACCCATATAGTCTTAACTGCTATAGTTAATAGAAATATCCAACAATAATAACCACTACTCAAGAATCAAAAAAGGCTGATCTAATGGAGAAACTGGCCAAACAGTTTGTAGAAATGACTGCATATCTCAGTGATGTGATTAAGAAGTTTGCTACTATGAACAAAAGATGATTAGTAACATACTACAGATGTCAAGAAGAAGGCCATTATGTTACAGATTGCATGGCAGAAACTAAGTATAAGACTCAACTAAGCAATATAGCTAGGAACTGAGAATAGGCAAATACTATTACCTTTAAAGAGATTGGAGAATCAGAGGAAGAGCAGAAGGAATGAGAAGCTTATTCTACTACCTCAAGTAAGAAGGACACCTGAGCTACTCCTTACAAGAAGTCTGTAGGCAAGCCCCTGAAAAAGACCCAAGTACAGACAAAGTGATCAGAAGTAGTCATCAAAAAAGAGACTCAGCAAAGTAAGGCTGACCAAGATATGAAACTGGAATAAGATGCTGAGCTTAAATAAGTAGTAGAGAATATCATCTAGAACACCACTCTATCAAGTAAAGGAAAGAAGGAGCAGAAGTTGTGCAAGAGTAAGACTTTTAAGTATGACATCTTCAAGGACCTCAAGGATCAAAAGATCAATACAATCTTTGGCCAACTGGCAGAAATTCCAACTTTTAGACAATAAATGAAAACAGGAATTTTGGATATAAGAAAGGATCAAGGTTGGAGAATAATTGAAGCCAATAATACTCAAGAAGACTCAAGTGAAGAGAGTGAAGATAACCAGAAGACATTAGCTTATACTACCTGCCAGATTGAAGACTGAGTCTTTGAAGTTATTATTGATATAGGAGCTAAAGGATGTCTCATCACCAAGAAGGCAGTAGACTGCCTGGATTGGGAAATAGAAGAAGCTACCAAACTGGTATTCATCACAGTCAATAGAATATGAGTAATACCTCTGAGAAAGATTTGAGATGTACTAATCAAGTTTGAAGAAACTACTATCTCAGTAGATATCATTATCATTAATATAACTAACTATAATATCCTCATTGGCAATTAATGGCTCCACAAAGCCAAGACAATGATTGACCTCAATGCTCAGAAGATGCAGATTGTCTATTGGGAGAATTCCCACAAAGGAGTCCATCTAGAAATAGAGGAAGAGCAAGAAGAAAAGGTCTATATAGTCACCATAAGGAAAGGAAAAGGCAAGCAATTGACAAAAGAAGAATGATATATAAAAATTGTGAATGGATATGTACTACAAGGAGTGTACCCCTATAGTAAAAGGATGTACTGTATCCAGTATCTGGATCACTACTACTTCTGTATTATTAAGATAAAGAGATCACTAGCAAGATAAAGAAGAACCAGGAGGAAACAGAAGATGAACCACCAGAGCTTTTGAATAACAGTGATGATGAGGATGAGAATATCATAGTCAAGATTTGGAGGATCTATCCTAATACAGTTATGCTATAGTAAAAATTGGAAAATATAGCTAGAATAGACCTATCTATTACTATATACACAATACTCAAGCTACAGATCACAACCATTCTCAGGACAGGAATTGAAGTAACTATTCCACCAAACCATGTTGGAATCCTCAAGATAAGAAGTAGCTTGGTAAAAAGTGAAATATCTATAAAAGAAGAGATCATTGATTCAGATTATATAGAAGAAATCCTTCTACTCACTAGAAATTACAACTCAATAATTCTATTTGAAGTAAGAAAGAAGGATCAACTGATACAAATGCTCATCCTATCTGTCCTTAATCCAAGGATCAAGAAAGTTATAAATAGCAGACAAATGAAGTAAGGAAGAGCTGGATTTGGTTCTATAGGAAGAGGAATTCTTATAGTAATCAAGATTACTGAATTGGAGCACAAGAAGGGAGAAAGCCAAGACAAATACACCTACATAATTGGAAGGATATTTCCTTTCAGGAAAGAATTACAAGATCTCTTATATACATTCAAAGATATACTTACTATAGACTTCAAGAACATTAAGACCAAGGAGCCCTTATACTATTATGATATTAATACCAAAAGTGTAAAGCCAATTTATCAGAAGGCCCATCCTATCCTGCCAGCTTATAGAGAGTGGCTCAAGAAAGAAATCAAGAAGATGAAGAAATCTGGGAACATCAAGGAAGCCAGCAGCCCTTGGTCATTACTTATTGTCCTTACACCAAAGAAAGGAAGCTGATTAGGAGAATTCACACCCAGACTCTACACAGACTATTAAAGACTTAATGAGGTCACCAAAAAAGACAGATAACTACTGCTCAATATCAGTGATATCCTCATCATACTGGGAAATGAAGCACAATTCCACACTAATCTTGATCTGTTCTCTGACTTCTACCAAATTGGTCTTATACCTGAAGCTAATAAAAGATTAGTCTTTATTACTCTAGATGGAACTTATGTCTATCTTTGCATACCCTTCAGAATGTGTAATACACCAGTAAGTTTCCAACAAATAATGAATAGTATCTTTAGAGATGTTATGAAAAGATAGATAATGATATATGTATGTAGATAATGTGATTATCTTCAGTTAAACAGCCAAGGAATACTTGGAACATATTGAGGAAATTCTCAGACAACTTTGCAAGTATGGCCTCTACATTAAATCCAAGAAATACAAATTTGGAAAAGAAGAAATCACATATATTAGAAACATCATCAATCATGAGAGAATATATACAAATTCTATAAAGATCAAGATAGTAGTAATATATTCAGTACCCACCAGTATCACTGAAACCTAGTGCTACCAATGAATCGAATTGAATTGAATTGGACCTAAATTCAATTTGATTCAAAAACTTTGAATCGAATTGAGGCTCAATTTGATTCGAATCAATTTGAATTGAGGTCCAATTCAATTCGAAGTCCAATTCGAACTCTATTTTTAGAAATTGAATAACTCGACGAATACACATCCAAATTCAATGATCTTTAGCTTGTTAGATTCCTCTTATATAGGAGAATCTAACATGCTAAAGATCATTAAATTTGGATGTATATTCGTCGAGTTATTACATTTCTAAAAATAGGTTTCAAATTGGACCTCAATTCGATTCAAATTCAATTTGATTTGAATTCAATTCGAATTGAAAAATCCCCAATTTGATTCGATTTGAATGACCCTCAATTTGATTCAATTAGAATTGATTCGATTCATTTGGGAGTACTAGTTGCAATCTAATTCCTTTAGGACTAAGTAGCTTTTGGCAGGCATTTCTCTTAAGTATACCAGATAATTGACTTTGCTTTTTGAACTTTCGGAACTGAGGTTTATTTACTCTTGTCTCTGGGGTATTTTAAATATCATAGTTGCTACCTTGGTTGCTATCTGGCTAACTATAGATTGCTATTTGTGGTATGTTTGAGGTAATAGCTACTGTCAGGGTGACAGCCACTATCAGAGTAATAGTCACTATCAGGGATCTTCTCTTTTTTAGCTATCTGGTTATTTATATAGTTTTCTACAGCAAATAGTTGCTGTGCTGGTTACTAGGCTATGCTAAGTGTTCATGTCATCTAGTTTATTTATGTCATCTGGCTAATTATGAGATATTCATATCATCTGACTAATTATGAGATATTTATATTATCTGGCTAATTATGAGGAGGCTATATTTTTGGTGGTTTGTCACATCAGCTCCCACTAAAGGATGGTCTGTTCCAGACTATTCTTTAGTTATCATTCTAGTAGGCATAAGCCTCTTCAGCATCTATACTATCATTTTCTTCTATATCTAAGTCATTTTGGTATTACTGACAGGGGTCCAATTACATCTACTCTCTATCTTTGAAAGATGTGAGTGAGTGGGGGAATCAGTTGTAGAGGGGCTTGATAGTTCTTCTTTTCTTGATACTTCTGGCAGGTGTCACATTTCTGGATGATGTCTTGGACTTGTATTCTAAGATAGGGCCAATATTGATAATCTTTTCAAATCTTGTCTTCTGTATTTGTCTGTCCTTGGTGGGCTTTCTGATATTCTTGTCAGATGAGATCTTCTTGCTCCTCGATGGTCATGGGAACTTCTTTAAGGGTGCAGTTCTGAGGTATATCCTTCTTTTGATTCATTGAGTCATGTGGGAGAGAATATCAATATTGTTATAAGTTCTTTCCACTTTGTGGATAATGTTGATTTTATAATCTTGGAAAATAAGGATCCATCAGGCAAGGATTCCAGTAGGGTCTTTTTTGTGTAGTAACTATTTGAAAGCTGCATAATCTGTGATCAGGGTGAACTTTCTTCCAATAAGGTAATGTTTGAATAGAATGACTACCTATATAACTGTAAGATATTCCAATTTGGTGCTCCCATAGTTGGTCTGCTGCTTATTGGTAGCTCTGCTTATATAAGCTATCATATAGTACTATTTGTCAGGTCCTTCTCATGCAAGGATTGCTCCGAGATCATTCTTGAATATATTAGTATACAGAATGAAAGATTTCTGCAGATCTGGTCAGACTAGAATTAGTGCTGAGGTCAGGCAGTATTGTAGTTTTCAGAAGGCTTCTATTTGTGATTCTTTCCATTAGAATAGTACTTCTTTCTTTAGCAAGGTTTGAATAGGGGCAGAGATTTCAGCAAATCTCTTAATAAATCTTCTGTAGTAGGATGCAAACATTGGGAAGGATAGGGCTTCCTTTGGTGTCTTAAGAACAGGAAAGTTGTTGACTTTCTTGATATTCTTGGGGTCTGCATATATTCCATCTTTAGAAACTATAAATTCAAGGAATTTAAGCTTCTGTTTGTCAAAGTAGCATTTCTTTGAGTTGAGTCTCAGGTGGTTTTGTTGGGTGAGTTTAAAAAACTCTTCAAGGTCTTATAGATGGTCTTCGAAATTTGCTGAGTAGATATTGGAATCATTCATATAAACAATCAGGCAGTAGTAGATAAGAGGGCTATATACTAAGTTCATCATTTGCTGAAAGGTTGGAGGTGTATTGCAGAATTCAAAGAGCATTCAGAGGTATTCAAACAATTTTCCTAGGGTAAGAAAAGCTGTCTTTTGAATGTCTTTGAGGTCTATTGGTATCTTATGGAATTCTGTAAATAGATCCATGCTACTGAAGTATCTTGCATTTTGTAGCTGGTCCAGAAGGTCATCAATTCAGGATAAGGGGTATATATCTTTTTTGGTTACTGTGTTGAGTTTCCTGAAGTCTACAACAAGTCTCCATTCTCCTTTCTTTGATACTATAAGAATAGGGCTGGCCCAAGGGCTGGTAGAAGATTGGATCACTCCATTGTCTAAGAGTTTCTGAATGTATTCTTTCTTGAATATCTTTAAGTGGTGGGGTATCCTGTATGGTTTCTGTCAGATAGGTGTTGCATTTTCTGTATTTATACTGTGGTAGTATGATAGATTGTATGGCAGATTGCCATAGTCTGTGGTGAAAATATCCTGATATTTGAAGGAGTTCAGTCAATTGGTATTGTTGCTGAGGTGTCAATTCTTCTCCAATATTTGTAAAAGGTTTTACTTTCTCCTGGGTTATAGAGGGGCCTTTCCTTTCTTCTGTGACATTTTGCCATTTCTCTGTAAGTTTAATTTATAAACTTCTCTGTATATTTGGTTGAGGTAAGGCACAAAGTGTCCAATAATGGTTTCTTTTGATAAGATGATATTGTCCCAGCTTGTATTGGTTGCTTGGGAGTATACTGAATTCATCTTGTTATCCTTCTATGTGCAGATTTCAGATTTCTTCATTAGGTTCAAAGAAAAGGTTCCTGGGGTCTGGTTGTGCAAAGATTTCGATAGTGGTTTGTTCTCCTGGCTTAAGAATGAGATTTTTGTAAAGCTTTATTGGCTGGCAGAAAACTTACTGAGGGGCATTTGCTTTGAATTGGCTGACCTGAAGGAGGTATACTTTCTTCTTGTCTGAGCTTCCAAATCCTTTGGCTTGTCTGGTTCCTTGAGTGAGCTTGGGTACTTTCTATAGCTGAGGAGTCTTGTACTCAAGGAAGACTACTTGTGTGATTTTGTCTCCTTTGTAGATTCAAATCCATTCACTACTTCCATTTCTTAAGATGACCTTGATTTCACCTGTGTATTCCAGATTAATAGTTTCTCCTTCAGTAAAAAGTCCCTCAAGGACTAGTCCAGACCTTGAGGTTAACTGGATGTAGGTTCCTTTTGGTAGTTGTATGGCAATACCATTCTGATGAGCTTGGTACTTTTGGGGCCCATAACAGTATCATAAAGACTGCTGAGATTATAGGCAATATCTTCTTAGTGTGTCTTTTTCAGTAGAATTGCATTGGGATGAAGCAGGGTGAATTGTGCAATATTCTTGCCAAATGTAGACTATCTATAGGCTGAGGCTTCTGTGGTTTTAGATCTCTACCCTCTAATGTCTAGATGTAGCCATCTTGCTCTAGTAGAGGGGTCTCAAAGATAATTGATTCCTCTTTTTCCAGTAAGGTTCAGGGCTTCTATGAAATTGATGGTATCATCTATCTATCCTTAGCAAGTGGCATGACAAATGAGAGCCAGGATATCTTCTCCTAGGTCATATATCTTGAGGACCTTTCTTGTGGGTCTCTTCTTTTTCTCCTTTCAAATTTGGGCTTGGTCATCTCTTCTTTTGAGTATATATACAATTATATTCTTGCTGAGATAGATCTTTTCATATTGACAAGGCCAGCATCTGGGATGCTTTTTATGATAGCAATATCCCATGGCTTGGAAGTACTTCTTTCTTTCTTCAATCTCTCTTAGCTTCAGGAATCTGTATCTATTCACATCATACTTTGGTGGGAGGGTAGAGAGGGGCTTCACTTCTGTCTGAGTATAGAATCCTACTCCATTTCTTCTCTTTGCAAATATGGTGATGGATTCTTGAAATGAGATTCCTTCTACAATAATTTTCAGGGATCTTGGCTCAGAGGGCTGTCTTGCTTGCTGGTCTAATATGTGGCATTGATAGCAGTAGTCTCTTGGTAAGTGAAAAATGACTTGGTGAAGGCATCTGCCTATTTAGAAGGCTTTTTCTTGATGGGTTTTGGGCCTTGGAATGACTGGCTGTGAACTAGATTCAGCTTCTTCTTCACTCCAGGAAGTATTGTTATTTTCTCCTTCTTGTGGTACTCAATTCAGATCATCCTATGAAACAATTGTGGAAAGCTCTTCATTTTCAGAAATACCATCATCTTCTTTCTCTAGTGGTTGGTCTCAAATTGCTTATACTTCTGCTACTTCAATTTTGGGATTGGGCATAACTTGTGTATGGCTTTTTGACTGAGTGTTGTAAAGGCATATCTTCTTTCTTCTTCTGCATTCAGTGCAAGTAGTGCCAGGGCTTTTTTGAATTCCCACATATCTGGATGAGTATTCCTCACATTTCTGTCTTTAGAGATATTTGGTGCATTCTCTGGCTTCTCTAGCAATGGCTTCAATTGTGATAGGGATAGTATCTTATACCTAAACATTATCTTCTAGTCTATCTTCCATCATATTGATTCAGAGCCTTAGTCTAGGATCATTGTTATTTTTGGAATCCTCCTCATCTTCCTTCTCTGTAGTGGATTCTTCACTGCTGGCATATTCTTCTTGAATAGTCACCTTCTTCTTTTTCTTTGATGGCTCAAATCTGGTGACCTTGACTTAGTACTTCTTTCCTCTGAAGTCGAATTTGAGCACCTGTTGACCAATATTAACATCTGCATTCATCTCCTTCATCTAATTGGTACCAAGGATCATATCATAGGTAACAGTCTTGGTTACAACTACCTTGGGAATAGCAAACTGGATGTGTCTAAGAGTAATGGTGATGTTTCAGACCTCTCCTAGGGATTGAGTTTAGGCTCCATCTACTACTATGATGCTGAGGCTAGAGGGTCCATCAATGGGCCATTGAATACTGTCCAGGAATTTCTTGGCAATGATACATATAGCTGCTCCAGTATCAATGAGGATTTTCGCCTTCTGGCCTCTGATTTCTCCAAACAGATAGGTGCTGACATGCTTTTCTGCAGCCTGCACTGCTAGAGTTGCTGGTTCTTCTTGAGAGATAGGAACTCTTCTTGTGTAAGATCTAGTGGTTTACAGCAACCTGTTCCTTACTCTAGCAGATATTAGTTATAAGAACTACAAGAGTGGAACTTCCATCTTAGCTTCTTGGATCTTCTTCCAGGCTTCATTGTAGATGTCCCAGGGCATAGTCTTTGGGATATATTTCTTTTTGAACTTTGGAGTCTTGGTTTTCAGTTCTGGTTCTTCTTCTATCTCTTCATCAGCAGATTCAGGCAAGAGATTTTCTCTATTGATAATAGCTCCAAGGATGAAGAGTGAAGAAAAACAGGATAGAATGTGGCAAGTCTGGCTGGAGAGGGTGCTGGCAAGGATTGGGATTCCAGAGGAGCTGGGGAATATAATTGTCTGCCTTCTGGAGGAGAGTCAGACAGCAATTATGGTGAATGGATACAGGGGAGTTGCCTCTCCCCTTGAGCTTGGGGTTCTCCAGGGGGACCCCCTGTCACTCATTCTGTATGCTCTGTTCTTGGAGCCATTGCTGGACAGAATCAGGAGAATTGAAGGACTAAATATGCTGGGCATAAACTGAAAAGTGGGGGCCTTTGCAGATGATATGGTAGTGGACTTGAGTACTATTGCAGATGTGGCAGAGCTTAAAGAGGCTGTAGGATGGTATGAACAGTACTCTGGACAGAAGCTGAACTGGCATAAGTGTAAAACAATGGTATTGGGGAATGGTCTGGTTGGAGGGGACATTATTAGTACAATTGTCCCCCCTGGGGAGGCAGTGCAGTACCTGGGGATCTTTCTCTCAGTGTATGGGTCAGTCCTGCCCAAGGCCTGATGGGAGGCAAAGATGGGAGTGTAGGGAGATGTGCTGAGAAGCTGGAGAGGGTGACATATCTCTCTGGCTAGAAGGGTGACTAGTGCTCTCAACAAATCAAATTGAATTAAATTGTACCTAAATTCGATTTGATTCAAAACTTCAAATTAAATTGAATTGTATTTAAATTCGATTTGATTTGAAAACTTCAAATTGAATTGAGGCCCAATTTGATTCAAATCAATTCAAATTGAGGTCCAATTCAATTCAAAGTCTGATTTGAACTCTATTTTTAGAAATCGAATAACTCGACGAATACACATCCAAATTCAATGATTTTTAGCTTGTTAGATTTCTCTTATATAGAGGAATTTAACAAGCTAAAGATCATTAAATTTAGACGTGTATTCGTCGAGTTATTACATTTCTAAAAATAGGTTTTGAATCAGACCTCAATTCGATTCAAATTCAATTTGATTCGAACTCAATTCAAATTGAAAAATCCCCAATTTGAACTCAATTCAAATTGAAAAATCCCCAATTCGATTCAATTCAAATGACCCTCAATTTGATTTAATTCAAATTGATTTGATTCATTTGGGAGCAATAAGGGTGACTATTTTGAATATTTACTGGATGCCAAAGCTGTGGTATTTGGTATACTATTTGGACTTTCCAGCATGGGTGGTCAAGAGGCTGCTGAAACTGGCAAGAGAGTGGATCTGGATAGGCTGCAGAAGTCAGATTAAGTGGGAAGTCTTGGCAATACCAGTGGAGAGGGGGGGCCTGGGCCTGGTGGATTTCCCAAAGTATCTGCATTGCCTACATACCTAGTGGTTAAAGAGAGCAGCAATGCTAAAAGGGGATGGATGGGTCCTAGTGCTCCAATTGAGCCAGAGAAATTTGAACCTGATTCGAATTTGCCAACCATGTGACTGATTTGAGTTAGTTTGAATTCATCTCATGATGAATTCAAACCAGTTCGAATTTGTCATGTGATGAATTCAGATCAACTTGAATTTGTCATATAATGAATTCAAGTTGATCTAAATCAAGCTAGCTCAAATTTGTCATAACTTGCAAATTCTTCATGTGATAATATTAGGAGCCAGCCAGTGCAAACTAGCAAGCCTACCAAAAAGGACAACTCATTAGAAGAAAAAAAACTTGCTATATGTATAGAACTTCCACAGAAAAAGCAAAACTTCTTTCAAATATTCAAAAACTGAGATATAATATAAAAAATAATAACCAAGTATACAAAATATCTACAGATTTATTTGCTCATCTAAATTTCCAAAAGATTTGTTGTAACAGCTTACAGCTTCCAAAGTTCTATAACAAACACTCATTGATAAGCTATTTAGAACTTCCTCATCCCCAATAACTATCAAACCATGTGGTTGATTTGAGTGAAATACCATCATCATATTTGACTCCAGCAGAACTCCAATGCTATAAGCCAAATTATAGAACAAGCCTCCAGATTTTGGAGTATATTATTCTTTATGTTTGATAATACAGAGTAAAATAGGTATCATGTCTTGATCAGTGTGAGTTGGTGAACTTGCACATTGTCCAAAAAATATGTTGCTGACTTTTACTACATTTTGCTCAAACTGAAATTCTCTAAGTCTAAAATATATTCTAGATTGACCCTGATTTATCTGACCTCCATCAATTCCAGGTAATTTCAAAGCTGAAGTAGATGCCAGGGGCAAAGTTGGAAACTCTGACACTGAAGTTGAGGACACCACAGATGCTGTAGATGCTGCAGATATCACAGATGCTGCAGATGTTGTGGATGCCATAGATGGCACAGATGGCACAGATGGTACAGATGCCATAGATGCTATGGATGCTGAGCTTGCCAAAATTTCCTCAGGAGATAGACAATAAGGAGTGTTGAATTGATCAAAAATTGAATGAAGTAGGAGAATTTGGTGCCACATCCAATAAAAAGTATTGAAGAGAAGTGAAGCTATCTCCATAATAGCTATTTCATATTCCTCTTATTTATCTTGTCCAATCTTTGGTTTGAAATTATTGAAAGGTACAATATGGCAATGCATTCCACTAGCATAAGTCAAGGTGTAGCCAGCTGATATGTAAGATTCAGTTCCAGCCCGAGCTTTGCCATACAATCCAGCTTTATGAACTTTAAAGGCCTCCTTACAAACATCCATCAAAACTTGGCTCACCTGATCTCCCAATATCCCCCTTCAAACTACTAGAATAACTTCCTCTGTATCAGCATCCAAAATAATATAATTGTATTGTGAATTTAGGATGCCAGCTGGTAGCATAGAAGACTCCAAAAATGTTGTAGTTCGAAATCGATTTTGACATCCTTTTTCTGAAGACTTAACAGAATATTGATGTCCTACTTCCTCCAAATTCTGCATATAAAGTATTATTGTCCACCCCTTTTGAAGATCAAGCCTTGGAATTCTCAGTATTTCAAAATCTGATAGACTTGGAATACAGAACTGAGTCTGAATAAATTTGGCTTTGAGATTATATTAATCTTCTTAGTATTGTTATTGCTAATCCAAAAAATCTGCCAGCTACACTTTGCATCAATCCTTCTTCACTTTCTAAAAATTAAAATAAAAGCAAAATTAGTAAATACATTCCAATACCTCTCCTCTTTAAAA
>RQIL01004998.1:0-12795 GCA_003951145.1 Jimgerdemannia lactiflua
AAACTGTAATGAGCAAATATTACAGAATAGCTAAATGATATATTATAATATTTTAGTATAGTTTATTTCTTTTCTTTGTCTTTTCCAGTATATTCTAGTGCCTTCCAAATGCTTAGAAATCCTTTCTTAGTGCCAAGCTTTAGCTAGAACATTCTTATTACTTCTATTCCAGTTTTGGCTAGTCCTGGAACTTTATGGAAACTCATGAAACTTTATTTATCATCTTTACTAAGAACTTTCCTCTTGGCATTTCTATTGATTTCTTAAATCCTTCCAGATCCTTCTTTTGGATCTTATATAAATATCTCCTCTGTTCTTATAAATAAAGCTCAGAATATTTTCTCTTAGAAATTACAAGATTTTCCAGAACTCTGAAATGCTCTTTAAGCTACTTTGAACTTCCAGAATTAAGTTACTTTCTCAATTAAAAACTAGAACCATTATACTTAGTAGTAGCAGTTAAGTTACATCTTGACTAAACAAGAAACCTCTCAAGAACTAGTCACAATACTATGATTATGGATGCCAATGCCTGAGACAACAGCTTTTATAATACTTATATTCCATAGAATGCTCACTACATTTAGTAAGAAGAAGAGAAACAGCTAATTCTTACTCAGTCAGCTGGGTCTATTGAAAGTCTTTTATATACTGAATTAACTCAGATTTCCCAACTTCAAAACCACTTGAACAAGAAGGATGATAAGACCTCTATATAGTTTATATTTATAACTATACCAATATCCCTAATAATAATTACCATCAAGCCTCAAAAGCATGATACCTTTGATGGTTAAAGAGAAGGACTGTCTACCAATACATGGCTTTTCCAATTGAAACAATATAATGAACTGACTAATTTGGATGAAGCAGTACTAGTCTGATTTGCTACCATACTTATTTAAGAGAATACTGCAATTTAGTAGTAAAATCATATCCAGAACACAAGATTCTCTGGCTGAATCAAGGTCTGGGGTGAATTCTCAGATACTATTCAAGGTCAATTCAAACCTATCAATAGTGCTAAGATCATATGAGACCATCTAGCAAACATCAAAAAACTCAAGTCTATATAAGTATATAATATACAATTTCTATCTATTCTACTAGAGCTACCTTATATCACTGAAGACAAGAAGGTTAATAAGTATATCTGAGGTCTGAAAGAACAAACTCAAGTTTATATTGAACTTGAAGAACCCAAAGACCTAGACACTATAATGAAAATTACTTATCATTATCTATGGTCACTACTTCGAGCAAAAGAGACCACTATTCAATAATAACTACAGAAGGAAGGAAACCAAAGTCAGAACTGTTGAACTGGCTCTTATGAATCTAGACACTATTGATAAGAACAAGAAGAACAAGCTTATACCTAAGGAAAAAGAGTACCTCCAGAAGGCTAGAGCCTGCTTCTTTTGCTATCAGCCTAGCTATATCACTACTAAATGTCCCAAGAAGACTACTGAATCCAAGAGGATCCTGGTCCTGTTGAAAGATACTTAAGGTCAACCAGTCGAATAAGAAGTTGTACTCAATTTCATATGAGTCAACCCCAAGGCCCAGATTCCTCAACTATAGTCAGAAAGAGCCATTGGTTTAGACCTTCAATCTGTCCAACAAGTTACCATTCCTCCTCATGAAAGGAGGCTCATTCCAACTAGTCTTGCAGTCGAAATACCTAAGAAACATTATGTAAGAATTGCACTAAGATCTGGCCTCAGTATAAAGCACTTACTGAATATTGATACTGGAGTCATCAATCCTGACTTCCAAGAAGAAATGCAAGTCCTGCTAGTCAATCACAAGAACCAACCATACACTATCAATGAAGGTGATAGAATTGTATAGCTCATTCTAAAGCAAGCTACTCTACCTGTCATCAAGGAAGTCACCAAGCTATCTCTAACCAAGTGAGACCAGAAAGGCTTCAGCAGTACTGACCAAGTTGCTAGCATAGCCAAAAACTGAGCCAACTCAATGCACATCTTCAAAGATTTAGTCAAAGATTAAGAACTAGATGTCCTCATAGACAGTGGAGCTGTTGAAAACTTCATCAATAAGAATCTCATTGATAAGCTCAAGATTCTCACCAAGCCAGCTAGCAAGAATGGTAGAGTTGTCACAGCTGATGGCACTATTCTACCAATTGACTTAATTGCTATCAAACTTTTCCTCAAGATTCAGAAGTACTGAAAATATTTAGATTTTGAAGTAGCACCCCTAGAAGACCATGACCTGATCCTAGGCAAACTCTGGCTTACATGGCATAACCCATATATCAATTGGACTAAGCATGAAATTACTCTAATTCAAGATGAAGTCAACATTACCATCAAGCCAGACAAGACTCAGATGAAAACTCTGATTGTAACTCTCTCTGCAATTCAGTTCAAGAAGGTCCTCAAGAAAGCTCTCTATGCCTTTATTATACTGATCCAATCCAAGAAAGAGTACAAGAAGCTATCAATCAGCAAAAGTATCAAACTACTACTAAATAAGTACAAGAATGTCTTTCTGGACAAACTACCTGGTCTATTACTATCAAGAGTCCATAATCATGAAATCAAGTTGGTACCTGATGTGGCCATTTCAAAAATGAAGATGTATCACATATTACTATTTGAAATTGAAGCGGTTAAGAAGAAACTCAATGAACTCATCAAGCAAGAAGTCATTCAGGCAAGCAAGTCACCCTTTGGCTCCCCAGTCCTATTTGTCGAAAAGAAAGATGATACCTTATGAATGTGTATAAACTACAGAGTACTCAATAAGCTTACAGACAAGAACTATTATCACTACTACTCATTGACCAAATCTTTAATACTTTTATGAATGCACTAAGATTGATCTTACCTCTGGGTATCATCAAATTCAAATCAAGCCAGAAGACATACCCAAAACTGCCTTCATGACATCCTTTGGACTCTACAAATTCCTAGTTATGCACTAATGTGCCAGCAATCTTCCAAGATCTCATGCAAACTATTTTTAAGGACCAACTCTATATCTTTGTACTTATATATATTGATGATATCCTAATCTTCAGTGGTACTGAAGAAGAATATCTCAAGTACATCAAACAAGTCCTCAAGATCCTGAATACAAGCTATATACAAAGCTCAAGAAATGCAAATTCTTTAAGAATTAAGTTGAATATCTCAGACATATTATATCAGCCAAAGAAATTCAAGTAAACCCAAGGAAAATACAAACTATCAAACAATGGTCTATACCAGCAAGCCTCACTGAACTTAGGTCCTTCCTTGGTCTAGCTGGATACCATTATCAATTTATCAAGAACTTCTCTGGTATAGCCAAATCACTGATAAATCTCCTGCAAAAGAAATCCCACTCTGACTACTATGTCTCCTATATCTGGAATACCTTCTGTCAACAAGCTTTTCAAAAACTCAAGAACTGCCTAACCCATGTATCTGTCCTTAGAAATATAGACCTGAACTTGAAGTTCACAGTTACTACTAATATATCCAACTTTGTTATTAGTGTAGTCATCTCTCAAGATGATGGTCAAGAATATAGACTTATTGCCTTTGAGTTAAGAAAATTGTTCCCTGCAGAACAAAAGCTAGCTACTTATGAAAAAGAACTCCTGGCAATTATATATATCCTTAAGATCTAGTAATACTATCTAAAAGAAATTGAGTTCAACATGATTATAGATTACAAGTCTCTTCAGTATATTAATACCTAACTAACTCTTTCCCATCAACAAACCAAGTAGAGTCAGTTACTTCAGACCTTTATCCTGAATATCATCTATAAGCCTAATAAAACTCTAGTTATACTAGATATACTCTTAAGAAGACCTAACCTCCCTGCCATTTTACAAGTCACTATAGTATCTAAATTCCTTAATCAGATTAAGATAGCATATGAATAAGACTCTCTGGTTCTATAAAAGGATACTAAGGAATTTAAGAAAAAGTATACCTTCAAGAATAATCTTGTGTACTATTAAGACAAGATCTACCTGCCAACTCTAAACTATGATATAAGATTCTTTATAAATATTATGACTCCCCACTAGCTGGTTATCTTGGAACTGAGAAGACTATTAAGAACATTCAGCAAGACTACTACTGGCCCAATATGCTCAAGGAAATCAAGAAGTATATTCAAAGCTATGATCTTTGCTAAAGAAATAAGTCAAGCAGTCAGATGCCTACTGGTCTTCTACAACTATTGCCAATTTTGATCAAGAAGTTTAGACAAGTCATAATGGACTTCATTGTATAACTCCCATGAACCAAATCAGACTATGATGCTATTATTGTATTTGTGGACTATCTCACTAAGATCATAATCACCAAATCAACTACAACCAATGCTACTACTCCTGAAATCATGAGAATCTTCTTCATGTCTGTCTTTTACCAATATGGACTTTTCTAAGTAATTGTCAGTAACTATGACCCCAAATTCACAAGTTACTTCTGGCAAGTACTCTTTAAGACTCTTGGAATTCAAATCACTATATTCACTGCCTTCTACTCTCAAACTAATAGACAAACTGAGCAAATGAATAGAATACTTAAACAAATGCTCAGAAACTATATATCCTATGAGCAAGATGATTGGGACCACTATATGACTTATATTGAGTTTACTTATAATAATACTATTCAATTATCTACTAATCTTTCCTCTTTTCAATTACTATATAATCAAAACTCCAAGACCCCTATAAATCTAGTCTCATTTCAGCAATCCAGTCACACACAAGTCTCCACCACTCAGAACCTTATCAATAAAATGAATTCCCTGCTCAAGATTACTACTACAAATCTGCAAAAGACTCAATAATATCAAGCTAAGTATGTAGACAAGAAATAATAAGATATTATCTATACTATTGGAGATATAGTTCTATTCAAAGCTAATAATATCAAGGCCCAAGCTTAAGTCAACCACCAGTCAGCCAAATTCCAGCCCAAGTATCTTAGACTCTTTGAGATTACTGAATAAGTCTCTACCTAATCTTACTATCTCAGTTTACTGATAACTATATATATATTCAGTATTTTATATATCACAACTCAAGGCCTGGAACCAGTCACTCTCTTATTCTGGTCAAATTCTGATGCCCTCAGTACTAGTTATGATTGAAGACCATATTGAGTACAAAGTTGAGAAAATCTTAGACAAGTGAGTCCAATATCATTATACAGAATACCTAATTAAGTGGATGGGCTACCCCAAATATAACACTACCTGGGAACCTATTGCCAATCTCAAGAACTCTCAAGACCTTATTTAAAAGTTTGAGCAAAAAGAACTTATTGACTACTTATGAGGTTCTCTTCTTAAATAGTAGATAATATACTGTACTGATCAGATATATTATACATTGGGGCACTCTAAGGGATACAGCATCATAAACAAGATTCATAGAAGAACTCTACAAAGCCTATAACTAATGAGATTCAAACTAGTTCTCATCTGATCAAGATGATACTTTAGTCCTCACCTTATACAAGGATGACCAGTCCTTGTTAATGAGCCAATATATTTCATTTGTATTTCCTTTTAGTTTTATTTTCTTATGTATCTTTGAGAATTCAATGAGGATATTGATTCTTAAGAAGGGGGAGATGTAACATTTTAGTATAGTTTATTTCTTTTCTTTGTCTTTTCTAGTATATATATTCTGTAATTTTCCAGTATCTTCCAAATGCTTAGAAATTCTTTCTTAGTGCCAAGCCTTAGCTAGAATATTTTTGTTATATCCTTTTTAGTTTTAGTTAGTTCCAGAACTTTATGGAAACTCATGGAACTTTATTTGTCATATTTGCTGAGAACTTTCCTCTTGGCATTTCTATTGATTTCTTAGATCCTTCTAGATTCTTCTTTCAGATCTTGTATAAATATCCTCTCTGTTCTCATGAATAAAGCTCAGAATGTTTTCTTCCAGAAACTATAAGATCTTCCAGAACTCTGAGTAACTCTTTGAGCTACTTAGAACTTTTCAGAAATAGTTACTTCTTCATTTAGAAACTAGAACTATTACATAATCTCTCATTATTCTAGACTATCAAATTGTCCAGTAGTCTTACCACTCTAGCTATACAAGAATAGTATTTCATATCTCTGTCTCAATAGTATATAGGCCAGACTCACCCACTTGCCAGAGCTAGATCATTATTTAAACATAAGAGTATATCTATATATTAGAATCTAATAGTACCAGAACTAAATAAAAACTAGCCCTCCAAACTTCAAGTAAAAGCCAAAGACAAAATAAAAACCCCCAACTAGCTAATAGTTGATAAGAACTAATATATGAAACTTCTCCTAAAAGGACTGATATATGGGCTAAAGCCATGAAGACTCCAATCCCACTCTCCAATCCTATAGGCTTTGAATATATTATTATATTAGCTCCTAGTTCTAGTTGAGTACTACCTTAAAAGGAAGGTCCCACTCCCTAGATCTGTGGGCCTCAATTACATTACTACATATATCAGCTTTTGGTTCTAGTTAGATATAGCCCTACTCTCTACTAACTAATCAAAAGACCCCACTGAATCAGTATCTACTAAACCCTAATAGTTATCACCAGTCTGGTACTCCACTGGTCCTGTAACATTTTAGCATAGTTTATTTTTTTTTCTTTGTCTTTCTAGTATTTTCCATAACCTTCTGGCACCTTCCGAATGATTAGAAATCCTGTCTTGGCACTAAGCCACAGCTAGAACATTCCTGTCAATTCTATTCCTGTCTTAGCTAGTCATGGAACTTCATGGATCTTTATTTGTCATCATTGCCGAGAACCTTCCTCTTGGCATTTCCATTGATTACTCAGATCCTTCCGGATCCTTCTTTCATATCTTGTATAAATATCCTCTCTGTTCTCTCAAATAAAGCTCAGAATATTTTCTCCCTGAATCTACAAGTCTTTCTGAACTCTTAGTAACTCTTTGAGCTACTTTGAACCTCTAGAATTTAGCCACTTTCTCATTTAAGAAACCAGAACCATTACACTTGGTAGCAGCAGTTAAGTTACACCTTGCCTAAATAAGAAACCTCTCAAGAACTACTCAAACACCATGTCCATGGATGCCAAAGACTGGGGCAATACCCCTTACAACAACTACATCCCACAGAATACACCCTATATTTAGCAAGAAGAAGAGGAGGAACAGCCAATTCCTACTCAGTCATCTGGGACTATAGAAAGCCTGCTGCACACTGCACTGGCCCAAATTTTCCAACTTCAAGAATGCCTAGACAAGAAGGAGGGCAAAGCCCCTGCATCTATATCTACACCTACAATGGCATCTCCTACAGTAGTCACCATCAAGCCTCAGAAGCCTGACACCTTTGATGGCCAAAGAGGAGGACTGTCTACTGATGCTTGGCTTTTCCAATTAGAGCAGTATGGAGAACTGACCAATTTGGATGAAGCAGTACTAGTTCAATTTGCTGCCACACTCCTCCAAGAGAATGTCGCAATCTGGTGGTGAAATCATATCCAGAATACAAGATTCTCTGGCCGAATCAAGGTCTGGGGTGAATTCTCAGATACCATTCAAGGCCAATTCAAACCTGTCAACAGCACCAAGGTTGCATGAGACCGCCTGGCAAATGTTAAACAACTCAAGTCTGTGCAAGCATACAATGCACAATTCCTGTCTATCCTACTGGAGCTACCTCATGTCACTGAAGACAAGAAGGTTGACAGTACATCTGAGGTCTCAAGGGACAAACCCGAGTTCATGTTGAACTAGAAGAACCCAAAGACCTAGACACTACAATGAAAATTGCTGATAGGTTTGATGTCATTACCTATGGCAACCGCTTCGAGCAGAAGAGACCACCATTCAACAACAACCACAGAAGGGAGGAAACCAAAGTCAGAACTGTTGGACCTGCCCCTATGGATCTAGACATCATTGACAAGAACAAGAAGAACAAGCTTACACCCAAGGAAAAGGAGCACCTCAAGAAGGCTGGAGCCTGCTTCTTTTGCTGACAGCCTGGCCACATTGCTACAAAATGTCCCAAAAAGACTACCGAACCCAAGAGGATTCTGGTCCTGTCCAAAGACACTCAAGGTCATCAAGTCAAACAAGAAGTTGTACTCAATTTCATACAAGTCAATCCCAAGGCCCAGATTTCTCAAGTACAGTCAGAAGGAGCCATTGGTTTAGACCTTCAATCCATCCAACAAGTCACTATTCCTGCCCATGAAAGAAGGCTCATTCCAACTGGCCTTGCAGTTGAAATACCCAAGAAATATTATGCAAGAATTGCATCAAGATCTGGTCTCAGTGTCAAGCACTCACTGGATGTTGGCACTGGAGTCATTGACCCTGACTTCCAAGGAAAATGCAAGTCCTACTAGTCAACCACAAGGACCAACCTTATACTGTCAATGAAGGTGACAGAATCGCACAGCTCATCCTGGAGCAAGCCACTCTACCTGCTGTCAAGGAAGTCACCAAGTTATCTTCAACTAAGCGAGATCAGAAAGGCTTTGGCAGCACTGATCAAGTTGCCAGCATAGCCGAGAACCAAGCCAACTCAATGCTCATCTTCAAAGGTCTAGTCAAGGGCCAAGAACTAGATGTTCTCATAGACAGCAGAGCTGTTGGAAATTTCATCAACGAGAGCCTCATTGACAAGCTCAAGATTCTCACCAAGCCAGTCAGCAAGAATGGTGGAGTTGTTACTGCTGATGGCACCACTCTGCCAATTGACTCAATTGCTGCTAAACTTCCCCTCAAGATTCAGAAGTACTGGGAATGTTTAGATTTTGAAGTAGTACCCCTAGGAGATCATGACCTGATCTTAGGTAAACCCTGGCTTTTACAGCACAACCCACATATTGATTGGACCAAGAATGAAGTTACCCTGATTCAAGATGGAGTCAACATCACAATCAAGCCAGACAAGATGCAGACAAGAACCCCAATTGCCACCCTTTCAGTAATCCAGTTCAAGAAGGCCCTCAAGAAAGCTACCTGTGCCTTTATTGCACTGATCTGACCTAAGAATGAAGACAAGAAGCTATCAATCAGCGAAAGTGTCAAGCTACTGCTGAACAAAAGGATGTCTTCCCAGACAAGCTACCTGGCCTACCACCATCAAGAGACCATGATCACGAAATCAAGCTGGTACCAGATGCAGCCATCCCTAAGGAGAAGATGTACTGCATGTCACCACTTGAAATTGAAGCAATCAAGAAGAAACTCAATGAACTCATCAAGCGAGGAGCCATTCAGCCAAGCAAGTCACCCTTTGGCTCCCCAGTCCTGTTTGTCAAGAAGAAAGATGATACCCTGTGAATGTGCATAGACTACTGCACACTCAACAAGATTACTGTCAAGAATCATTACCCACTGCCTCTCATTGATCAAATCTTTGATGCTCTCAAGAATGCCAAGTACTTTACCAAGATTGACCTGATCTCTGGGTATTACCAAATTCGAATCAAGCCAGAAGACATACCCAAGACCACCTTCATGACACCATTTGGTCTCTACAAATTTCTAGTCATGGCCTTTGGTCTCACCAATGCACCAGCAACCTTTCAAGATCTCATGCAGACTGTCTTCAAGGATCAGCTCTATATCTTTGTACTCATGTACATTAATGACATCCTGATCTTCAGTGGCACTGAAGAAGAACATCTCAAACATCTTGAATAAGTCCTCAAGATCCTTCACAAACACAAGCTTTATGCAAAGCTCAAGAAGTGTGAGTTCTTCAAAGATCAAGTCAATACCTTGGACACATTGTATCAGCCAAAGGAATTCAAGTAGACCCAAGGAAAATATAAGCCATTGAACAGTGGCCTGTATCAGCAAGTCTCACTGAACTTAGGTCCTTCCTTGGTCTGGCTGGATACTACCGCCGATTTGTCAAAAACTTCTCTGGCATAGCAGAATCTTTGACAAACCTCCTGTGAAAGCAATCCGACTCTGACCTCTATGTTCTCTACATCTGGGACACCTTCTGTCAACAAGCCTTTCAAGAACTCAAGAACTGCCTGACCCATGCATCTGTTCTTAGAAACATGAACCCAAACTTGAAGTTCACTGTTACTACTGATGCATCCAACTTTGCAATTGGTACAGTCATCTCTCAAGATGAAGGACAAGGACACAGACCCATTGCATTTGAGTCAAGGAAATTATCCCCTACAGAACAAAAGCTAGTGTAACGGTTCTGGTTTCTTAAATGAGGAAGCAACTAAATTCTAGAGGTTCAAAGTAGCTCGAAGAGTTACTAAGAGTTCCAGAAGACTTGTGGATTCAGGGAGAAAATATTCTGAGCTTTATTCGAAAGAACAGAGAGGATATTTATACAAGATATGAAAGAAGGATCCGGAAGGATCTGAGTAATCAATGGAAATGCCAAGAAGAAGTTTCTCGGCAATGATGACAAATAAAGATCCGCAATGTTCCATGAAGTTCCATGACTAGCTAAGACTGGAACAGAAGTGACAAGAATGTTCTAGCTGTGGCTTAGTGCCAAGAGATGATTTCTTATCATTCGGAAGGTGCTGGAAGGTTACAGAAAGTACTAGAAAGACAAAGAAAAAGAAATAAACTATGCTAAAATGTTACATCTCCTCCTCCTTAAGAATCAATGTCCTCATTGAATTCGGAAGGTAACACAAGAAAATAAAACCAAAAGAAAAGACAAAATAAAATATATCGGCTCATTGGCAAGGACCGGCCATCCTTGTATAAGGCGAGGGCCAAAGTATCATCTTGATCGGATGAGAACTGGTTCGAATCTCATTAGTTGCAGGGTTTACAGAGTTCTTCTGTAAGTCTTGTTTCTGATGCTGTATCCCTTAGAGTGCTCTGATGCATAATGTATCTGATCAGTACAGTAGGTCATCTACTATTCAAGGGGAGAACCTTACAGGCAGTCAATGAGTTTCTTTTTGCTCGAACTCTTGAATGAGGTCTTGAGAGTTCTTGAGATTGGTGGCGGGTTCCCAGGTAGCGTCATATTCAGGGTAGCCCATCCACTTGACTAGGTATTCTGTGCGACGATATTGGACTCGTTTGTCTAAGATTTTCTCAACTTTATACTCGATGTGGTCTTCAACCATAACTGGTGCTGAGGGCATCAGAATTCGGCCAGGGTAAGGGGGTGACTGGTTCCAGGCCTTGAGTTGTGACACATGGAATACTGGATGTATACGCATGGTTGTTGGTAGACTGAGACGGTAGGAGTAGGTAGAGACTTGCTCGGTGATCTCGAAAGGTCCAAGATACTTGGGTTGGAATTTGGCTGACTGGCGGTTGACTTGAGATTGGGCCTTGATGTTGTCGGCTTTGAGTAGAACCATATCTCCAACAGTGTAGGTGACATCATGGCGTTTCTTGTCTGCATACTTAGCTTGATGTTGTTGAGCCTTTAGCAGATTTGCAGTCGCGATCTTGAGAAGGGAATCCATTTTGTCGATAAGGTTCTGGGCCATGGGGACTTGTGTGTGACTGGATTGCTGAAAAGAGACTAGGCTTGCAGGGGTCTCGGGGTTTTGACCATATAGTAACTGAAAAGGGGAAAGACCAGTAGATGATTGGACTGCGTTGTTATAGGTGAACTCAGCGTAGGTCAGGTAGTGGTCCCAATCATCTTGCTCATAAGACACATAGTTTCTGAGCATTTGTTCAAGTGTTCTGTTCATTCGCTCAGTCTGTCCATCAGTTTGAGGGTAAAAGGCAGTGAACATAGCGATTTGGGTTCCAAGAGTCTTGAAGAGTGCTTGCCAGAAGTGACTTGTGAATTTGGGGTCGCGGTCACTGACAATTACTCGGGGAAGTCCATATTGGCGGAAGATAGACTTGAAGAAGATTCTAGCAATCTCAGGGGCAGTGGCATTGGTTGTGGTTGGCTTGGCGATTGTGATCTTGGTTAGACGGTCCACAAACACGACAATGGCATCATAGCCTGATTTGGTTCGTGGGAGTTGTACAATGAAGTCCATTGTGACTTGCTCAAACTTCTTGGTCGGAATTGGCAATGGTTGCAGAAGACCAGCAGGCATTTGGTTGCTTGACTTGTTCTTTTGACATAGGTCGCAGCTTTGAACATACTCCTTGATTTCCTTGAGCATGTTAGGCCAGTAGTAGTCTCGTTGAATGTTCTTGATGGTCTTCTCGGTTCCAAGGTGACCAGATAGTGGGGAGTCATGATGTTCATGAAGAATCTTGTACCGAAGTTCAGGGTTGGTAGGAATGTAGACCTTGTCTTGATAGTACACGAGGTTGTCCTTGAAGGTGTACTTTTCTTTGAATTCCTTGGTGTCCTTTTGTAGAACCAGAGAGTCTTGTTCGTAAGCAGTCTTGATCTGGTTAAGGAATTCAGGTGCCACAGTGACTTGTAAAATGGCGGCAAGGTCGGGCCTTCTTGAGAGCGTGTCTGGTACAACCAGGGTTTTGCCGGGCTTGTAGATGAGGTTCGGTGTGAAGGTCAGAAGTAACTGACTCCACTTGGCTTGTTGACAGGAAAGAGTTGGTTGGGTGTTAATGTACTGAAGAGACCTGTGATCCGTGATCACGTCGAACTCAACTCCTTCTAAGTATTGTCGCCAGGTCTTGAGAGCATGAATGATTGCCAGGAGTTTCTTTTCGTGCATGGCTAGCTTTTGTTCTGCAGGGGACAGTTTTCTTGACTCGAATGCAATGGGTCTGTGTCCTTGTCCTTCATCTTGAGAGATGACTGCACCAATTGCGAAGTTGGATGCATCAGTAGTAACAGTGAACTTCAAGTTCGGGTCTATGTTTCTAAGGACAGGTGCATGGG
>RQIL01004999.1:0-22729 GCA_003951145.1 Jimgerdemannia lactiflua
AAAAAAAAAGGACATCTGCCCATTCGGAAGGCTCTCTCTTGATGGGTTTTGGGCCTTGGAATGACTGATTGTGAGCTGGGTCCAGCTTCTTCTTCACTCCAGGGGGTGCTGTCTTCTTCTCCTTCTTGTGGTGCCCAATTTGGATCATCCCATGAAACAGCTGTGGGGAGCTCTTCATTTTTGGAAATACTGTCATCTTCTTCTTCTGGAGGCTGATCCCAAATTGCTTGAATTTCAGCTACTTCAATTTCGGGGTTAGGCATGGCTGGTGCCTGGCTTCTTGGCTGAATATTTTGGAGATATCTCTTCTTCTTTCTTCTGCATTCAGGGCATGTAGTGCCAGAACTCTTTCAAATTCCCACATGTCTGGATGAGTGTTCCTCACATTTCTGTCTTTGGAGGCATTTGATGCATCCTCTGGCTTCTCCAGCAATGGCTCCGATTGTAATGGGGATAGTACCTTGTACCCACACATTATCTTCTGGTCTATCTTCTACCATATTGATTCAGGGCCTCAGCCTGGAGTCATTGTCATTTTTAGAGTCCTCTTCTTCTTCTTCAGTGGTAGATTCTTCACTGCTGGCATATTCTTCCTGAATGGTCACCTTCTTCTTCTTCTTTGATGGCTCGAAGCTGGTGACTTTGACTCAGTACTTCTTTCCTCTGTAGTCAAATTTGAGTACTTGTTGACCAATGTTGACATCTGCATTCATTTCTTTCATCCAATTGGTGCCAAGGATCATGTCATAGGTGACAGCTTTGGTCACAACTGCTTTGGGGATTGCGAACTGGATGTGTCCAAGAGTAATGGTGATGTTTCGGACTTCTCCTAATGGTTGAGTTTGGGCTCCATCAGCTACTATGATTCTGAGCCTGGAGGGTCCATCAATGGGCCATTGAATGCTGTCCAGGAATTTCTTGGCAATGACACATACAGCTGCTCCTGTGTCAATGAGGATTTTTGCCTTCTGGCCTCCAATTTCTCCAAACAAGTAGGTGCTGACATGTCTTTCTGCAGCTTGTACTGCTGGGGTTGCTGGTTCTTCTTGAGGGATGGGGACTCTTCCTGTATAGGATCTGGTGGTTCACAATAATTTGTTCCTTACTCTAGCAGGTGTCAGTTGTAGGAACTGCAAGAGTGGTACTTCCATCTTGGCATCTTGGATCTTCTTCCAGGCTTCATTGTAGATGTCCCAGGGCATGGTCTTTGGAATGTATTTCTTCTTGGACTTTGGAGTCTTGGTTTCAGATTCTGGTTCTTCTCCCATCTCTTCATCAGCAGATTCTGGTAGAGAATCTTCTCCATTGATGATAGCTCCAGGAATGAAGAGTGAAGGAGACCGGAGAGGTGTATCAATCTGTCCCTCTTCATCTTCATCTTGAATGGTTCTCCTGCTTGTTCTTTTGGGAGGCTTTCCTACTGCTCGGGGGCAGCCTACTGCTCTCTTTCTCTTTTCTGCTGGATAGACTATTTCTCCGTATTCAGCCTTGGTTGGATACAAGTCCAGGTTACTGTATTCCTCACTGTCACTCTGCTCATAGTCTTCAACTGGGTGAGCTTCTGTCCTTTTGTTGTGGGTATCCTTTTGGTTTGGTGGCTCAGAATTCCTTGAACTCCCTTGGTTGTTACATTCAGAGGCATAGTGATCTTGCTGTCCACACTTGTAGCATTGGATCTCTGCTCTATCTCTTGGAGGATAGTTTTGACTATCAGAGGATGGGTAGTTCCTCTGGTAGTCTCAATTTTCATGTGGGGGGTACCTTGGCTGGTAGTTCCGATTTTCTTGGGGGGGATACTTTGGCTGGTAATTCTGATTTTCGCATATGGAGAGCCTTTCAATCTGGCTAACCAGTCTGTCTACTTTCGAATTGAGATCTTGAATCTCATTCTTGTCCTTCTTCCATTCTTTGGTGGGCTTCTCTCCTTTTGATTCTCCTTGAAGGATTTCTTGCAGAGCTTTGACCAAGAGGTCCTTCTTGTCTCTTTTCGATTATCAGTCCAGGTGGTTCCTTGTTTGACATCAAAGTATTCTTGGGCTGCATCTACTTGCTCTTCAGGCTTCCTGATGCCCAGGGTTTGGACATGTTGGGCAATGTTGGGTGGAATTCTATTCATGAAGGTCATTGGACCGATGATGTATTGATTGGTAGCATTGAATCCAGCGGCATACATTCTCTTCTGGATTCTATTGAAGAATGCTCTTGGGGACTCTCCAAGGTTCATCTTCATTCCCATGATAGATTCTTGAGCTTTGTGGCAGGTTTCATTTCCTGCATACTTTTCAATAATCCAGTGCTGCATAGCCTCATATTGTTCTTCTTCTGATCTTGCATTTTCCATGATATCTCCTAGGTCTGTATTGACATCATTTGCAGTTCTGGTGAAGATGCCTTTGGCTGGTTCTCTCAGCTGTGCTTTGAAGATATTGATTCGTCTTTGGGTTGATAAATCTCTTAGGGCTGCTATTCCTTCGATTGCATCTATGAATTCTCTTGGATCCTCTTCTGGGTATCCTGCAAATGTGGGTAGTGTTGTGCCCATTTCGTCTTCACTGTCTTCTGACTCTGTTTCGATTTCTGGCTCTGATTCTGAGTTGTTGGCTGTTGATGGATATGAGCTTGAAGGTGCAAGGGATCTGGGAGATAGTGCCCATCTTGGTACTATTCTGGGAAGTCTTGTGGGTTGAATTCTTTGGATTGGGGTTACTGGTCTGGGTAAATCAAGGAAGATTCTTGGGGGGAATCTTTCAAGATGATTGTTGAGGTCTTGGGCAAGGTTGTCAAGGTCTTGGTTGGTGTTGTCTACTTCTTCTGGTGTGAGCTCATCAAAATCTCTGGTTGGTGTATCTGCTGGTAGTACTGGTGGAGGATTTCGTACAGTGCTGGCTTCTGCAATATCTGATCCTTCTGAGTGATATCTGATTCTAGAGGTAATTATACTTCTTCCTGTCTAAACACTTTGTATTACTGGGATTTCTTCTCCTGAGGTAGCTGAGATTGGTACTGTGTCAAAGGTTGCTGTGGTGCTAGTCTCCAGATTGAAGGTTGGGTTCTGTGAGCTGAAAAGTCACGGTAATTCTTTTGAGAATATTTCCAGTTGAGCCCCCAAATGTAATGTGCCTGGCTCAATAGAGGCAAATTACAAGGTTAGGTGACTGTGTAGATTGGCTTGAGCCCCCAGTTACTTTGTCAAAAAGCAACAAAATATTCAGATTTATAAGTCTGGTACCAGTGTTGGTGCTGATACTGGTGTTCAGTGGTTTAATATTCAACAGCTGGAGACTTTCTGCATGCGATTTCCTAATTTGGTGGTGTTCTTGGGTTGCGCATTTGAACTAGGGCGACAGGCTAATTTGTGTGACACGAGCAATCTTGTGTATGGCAAATTTGGTGGATTTCCTTATAGGCTCTCTGGGAATTCGATCAGGTGGGTTTCTTTAAGGGTGCAGGTTCTGGATACAGGTTGCTGACGTGGTGGTGATTGGGTTTCCTTATGCATGCAGATTCTTCGAACAGTGCAGATTGAGCGTACAATGCGATTATGCAGACAATGCGGCTAAGTGGTCGAGGCGGATTCTGTGAGATGTGGCAGACCAGTAGGTGGAGGCGTGGACTTGAACGATGCAGGCGATCGGCAGAATACAGCAGATCAGCGGACAAATGGTAGAACAATGCAGATCAGTGGAATGCAGCGGATCAGTGGACAGAAACGTAGACTTGAATATGAACTCGAAAATGGCGGCTTATTCCTTAAGTGGCGGATCTCTTGAAACAGGCGGCGAAGCTCTTCACTCGAACTTGGCGGCGAAACTGGAAAACGACGAACTTCAGGCTTATCTGGCAAGCAAACCAAAAACAGCAGACTTCTCAAACTTCTTTGTATCAGAAAGTTGACCAGAGTGGAAATGAACAAGCTCACAATCTCCTAGAAGAGGCTCTAGAGTGGGCATTTCTCCTAAGTGTTGCAATCCTTTCTGGACCAAGTGGCTCTGGGCAGGCGTATCCCTCAAAGTATTGTAGGCAGACTTGTCTTTTGCTTTGGATTCAATTTCGGACTGAGGTTTATTCACTCTTGTCTCTGGGGTATTTTATACATTGTGGTTGCTACCTGGTTGCTATCTGGCTAATTATAGATTGCTATTTATGGTGTGTTTGGGTGGACAGTCACTGTTTGGCGGACAGCCACTGTCCACATTATTCTCTTCTTTGGTTATCTAGTTATTTATACAATTTCCACAGCAATGGTTGCTGGGCTGGTTACTATGCTAAGTGTTCATGTCATCTGGTTTGTTCGCATCATCTGGCTGGCTGTTCATGTCATCTGGCTTGTCATTTGGCAATAATTCAGGTGGTATGTTCTTGTGGTCTGTCACAGTAGCAGTGATCAGGATCCAATTATGGGCAGTCAGTCATCAATCATAGAGTAGTAGTGATCTTGAATTATGTGGTTTGGGTAAGTTAATTAATATGGTAGCAATCTTTGTATCTTGATCAAGCAGTATTCAATTAACTTGTAGGCAGACAGGTCTTCTAGTTTCTGGCAGGTCTTTGAAATTTGCAGTGGTCTATGGCAGCAATTTCCTTAGCAGCTTTCTTAGTGGCTGTTGATTTCTTTAACTTGGTGGCAATTTCTTAACAATAGTCTTCTTGAATTAAGCAGTTGATTTCCTTAACAGTTTCCTTAGCAGCAGTCTCTTTGAAACTTAGTAGTGGCAGTCTTGAACAAGAGTTATTCTTGGCTTTTAGAGTCTTTTCCCAAAGTTCTCAAAACTTAAGTTGATATTGCAAACCAATTGACTGAGGTTTATTTACTATAATTTAGAGGGGTATTTATATAGAGTTGTATACAGATTTTGCTAAGTACTGTGGCATGCGTTTTGTATAACTATATGCTTCAAGCACAGCTCAATGTGCCACTTGATGGAGCATGTGAGATGCATGTCAAGATAAAAGAGCAAATACGGGTCAGTGGTCACATGATCGGATCATTCAAAATGTTGTCAAAAGGGGTTCGGGTGGATAATGGATGATGATGGACTTTGATGACGATGGCTCAGCTGTTTAGTGGTATAATAGATAGACTTTCCTAGCAGCAATTACTTGGATACATAGGCTCTGTGATGGTCGGTGAATTCGGCGGTTTGTGGCATAGCAGGTAAAGAAAATGGAGGTTGATGGCTCACTCATCCATCTTGACTTGTTAACTTTGACAATATTGAGTAAATGGCGACTATGCTGGCTTGCGAATGTTGGTCTAGTATACTATATGGTGGGTATCCTTGGGTTCCTTGGCTGGGTTTCTGGGATCTTGTTCTTGAATCTCGGGAATGCGCAAGTCCAAATACACAGCTGAGTTGAATGTGCAGTTGGTCCGAATGTGGGATCTCGGTGACGGTTTCCTGACATTTAACTTGAACTGAACAGGGTGGTCTTTTCTGGTAGTCTTTTGAAGTTCGTGGTGGTCCGTGGTGGTGAATTCCTAATGGCAGCAAAGTAACTTGACTGACTTGAATCTCGGGTGCAGTTTCCTTGAAGTTCGCGGTGGTCCATGGTGGCGAATTCCTAACGGCTTTCCTTAATGGCAGTTTTGACTTAAATCTCGGGTGCAGTTTCCTTAACTTGGCAGTGAATGTGTAAGAGTAATTCTTTAACTCAAACTTCCAAGCAATCATTGCTCCAGGTCATTATCTTGTTCTCTGAATTATCCGGTCTCTTGGAGGCAGTGAGGGGTTTCTCTGTAATTCTTTTTACTTCAAACTTCAACTGACTGAGATTTATTCACTCTAAGAATATGGGTTATTTATACAAGTTTGCTAGCTATGGGTATGGCTAAGGTATACTACATTGTGGCGAACATTTGCTATACTATTAGCTTGCATGATTTTCACAGCTAACATGCTAAATACAGATGCGACAAATGTTTACTACTGAATGTGGGTGTGTTATTGGCTTGCCGGCGGCAGCAGCTTCGGTGGTTAAACTATTGGCTTGCTGGTGGTGAGGAGCATGCTGTTCTTATGTTATCAGTGGTGACAGGTTACTTGCTGTACAATTGGCTTACCAGTGGCGACAGGTGATTACACTGGAATATGGATATGGTAACGCTGGACACAGATGTGCCATTGGCTTACTGGTGGTGAGGGCTTCAGCGATTTATGTTATGAGGGTTAGGGTCTTGTGCTACTGACAAGAAATGTTTGGGGCGGCTATCTGTTATGGGGGTTAAACTATAACACACTTGTGGGGGGGTATTTGTAAGCAACAAGAGGGTGCAGATCTGTACTTTAAAGGGTATAGTACCCTTCGTCAGTGGCAAACAAATCATCTTGCTGGATTGTGACTTCATCATTCCATTCTTCGAAAGGGGGAAGTGCTGGCCAAGAGGTGAGAGGATAGAATAGTGGCCAATCATCTTCAACAACATTCTTCAATCCTTGAACAGCTTGGATGCGGACAGAGAATTGGTAAACTCTCTGCTGCTCTTCTTCTTCTTCTGAGGACTTGTCTGTTTCGGTGTCAGATGGTGCTGCTTCGGGAGTGGGGTCTTGGGGTTCAACTTCCTCCTCTTTGAAGATAGGGACTTCTTGAGCCTCTTCTTGATTTGGCTCCCAAATGATGTGGTGCGAATTGAGGTTAACATGGTAGTGGGTAGCAGGTGTGGCTCCAGCAGGTACTTCCATGGTAATGGGTGGTCCTTCAAATATCTCAATAAGGCTCATGAGGTGACCTTGGTGGTTGTCTCAGAGGGGGGTAGTATGGAAATCTGGCAAAGTGGGTTTGATTTGTTGGCTTCCCACTGTGACACAGTTGCTTCCAATATAATCAGTTACTTCGGATTCCACCCAGTTGACTTCTTCAGTGGTGAGGCAGACAATATTCCTAGCAGTTACTCCTTGTAAGTGTGCAATGGCCCAGGGAACATGGCGAAAGATTTGATGGATATGGAGGGCTCTCTTGATAAGCTGGCTAGTAGTTAACAGTTCAGTGGCAAGGTCTTCTCAGTCTCTTTCTTGGGTCTCATTGCGGAGGTGGTGGCCAATTTCGTAGTCATGCCAGAGAGTCATCTGGTCAGTAGTGTCTTTGAGCTGCTGGGTCATGATGTACTGGTAGTTGATAAAGTCTCCAAGGTCTTCGGTATAGAAGTTCAGATGGTCTGAGGTATCCAGGCGCCAGATAGCCTGTTTGATGGCATTGAGGACAATGGTCTTGAAACTTGGCAAAGGGATAGAGTGGCGAGAAGTCTGGTTGGAATGGTGGGTGGGAGGCATTGTGTATAGAGTACTTGTTCTTTGGTGGCAGTTCTTGAGACTGAGGCTGGGTTCTTTAAATAATGTGGTCTTCATTTTGGCTTGGATTATCTTGTCTCCTTTTGGTATAATCACCTGATGGTTTAGGCTGGTTATAGGTTATCATGCCATAATGTCGTCTGATCCTAGCAGTCACAGAGTACTCCAAATTCTGACATGGTCGATTGTAGACATCATAGTACATATGGCTAAGTAATTGGTAATTCCCTACTCCTGAATTAGCATAGATTTGGAAGTCAAGTAACTAACTAGTATAATAAGACTAATTCTTTATTTGTAATAAATTTAACTAGTTAAAGTGCAGTCACTGTTTGTGCAACTAATTAATTAGATCAAATTTGACTAATGGAACCATTACTGTTTAACCTGAAGTTTAGTGTAACTAGAATTATATCATCCTCCTCCTCATCTTCATTTTTTTCAGAGTGTCTGGCCAAATCATTTTCTCCAACTTCTACAAGTGAGCTGAGATCAGTAAGAAGTTCTGGGAGTGGGGAGAGAGTGTCTGTATATCTTTCCAAAAGATTGTTGAAGTCTTCTTCCCACAAAATAAATAGGTCACTACTGGATTATCTTCTAGGAGGGGGTTCCAAAGGTCTTTTACTTCTTCACTCTTGACTAAAATGGTAGATTGGGCTTCTTCTGCTACCATTTCTTCTAGATAGTCCACTTGGCAGCTTGACAGCTCTTGAATGTCAGAGGTTTTGATATACTGTAGGTTTGAAATAGCTTAGAGTATATGCCTGAAGATCTGGTGAACTCTTTTAGCCAATTGCTACTCATATCTGTCTATGTATATGGCATCTGAGATTTCTTAAGAACTGGCTTCTGAGAATTCTTGGTAGAGGTGGTATCCTATCTCATACTTCTGCTACACAAAGAGGTATTCTGTGGCCATTGTAATTCTTGTCTCCATTTTGTAGCAGTTCAGAGTGTAGTGATAGGGGTCCCTTGTGTAGAGATTCAGGCTAAGGATCCTTCTAGTGCACATCCTCATAGCTCTTCTGATATTATTGAATATCTATTCTTAAACAGATGGCCCAGGGTGGCTTCTTGACCTTGCTGTTTGGTGGATAATAGCAGGTATTTTGTTTTGTAGTAAATCTTTCTTAATTGTGGATGCTGTTTATACCTCTTCTTGATACTTCTTTTTTTTATATCTTGAAAGTCTTCTTCTTTGGTCCAGAGTAGGGTCACCTGATTATCAGTAGTATACTACTGAGATCATTATGAGTCATTATGAGTTTAGATGAAGATTATCTTATGATTAAGATGAGTCATAGATGAGTCATGACTTATGACTGGTGGCTTGCAAAGTAACAGCAGTCTCCAGATTCTAATGTTACTGGATTTAGAGATATTGTTACATCTGCCTCTTGTAAAACTAAAGCCATCCTCAGTAGTGAGTTATATAAAAATAACAGTAACTTGATTTCTCCAAAGAACAGATTGTTGGTGTATTAGCAGAGACTGGCCATCCTTGTATAGGGCAGAGGACCTATTACTGGACTAACTATCTGGGAGGGGTTTGAATCTAGCTAATAGCTTCATTTTGATATACTTTAGCTTATTAGATGTCCCACTGATTCCAGGGTCCCAAAGTAAACTTCTGATGCTTAAGGCACTGGTTATTGCTATATGTCATTGATAATTCAAGAAAGTTAATACAGAGATGGGCAATGCATTTTGTCTCCCTTGAGTAGTAAAGCCTGATGCAGTTGTTGTATATCTTGGTCTTGAGAATAACTCCATCCAGGGTCTTGAGTTGGTAGATATGGTTTGCAAACACTTAATATATGAGATAGGGTTCTTCCCATTTCAGTTCAAGCTTGGTACTTTAGTTTCCTTCTATTATGGTTTGGTAAACCAAGACTTGTTTTCTAATGAGCAGGAGCTCCAAGTCAGCTTTATAGTCATAGTACTTCTTTTACCATTCTTGTGCTTGTGTAATAAATCCTCATACTTACTGGCATACTTTGTGTAACTAGGTGATCTCCTTGGTGACTCATTTTATTAAATTTGATTAGACTAATTCAGCAGGATCCTGAGCTTCTTGACTATTCACCAGATAGAAGAGGGTCTATTGGATAGTAGTTGTCTTTGAGGTACAGATACTGAACAGGATTACTAAAAAATAGATATTCCAGTTCAGTTGATCTCTGGTTCTACTGAGACCTTGCTTGATGGTCTGATTCATTCATTCAGTAAGTCCATTCACCTATGGGTAATAGGCTGTTGTTTGCCATAGCTTGATCTTGAAGTTGCTTACAAAGGTCTTCATTGTTTTATTGATAAATTCTCAGCCTTAGTCTGTAATGATTTCCTGGGGGACACTATGGCAGCCAAAAATTTCATCATACAGGATCTCAATAATTGTTTGAGCATCAGTAGTCTTGATGGTAAAGGCTTCAGGCCATTTCATCAAGTGATCTTCAATAGTAAGGATATAGTATCTTCCTTGGCATATTACCAATAGGGGTCTAATAATATTAATTCTAAATCTCTAAAAGGCTCTAGCTGGTACAGAGATTAGTATTAATAGTGCTTTGTTGATTGGCTTTTATTAGTATTTCTGGTAGGCATCATATTGTTGAATGTATGTTGAAATTTATATCCTCATCTTGGGCCACTAATATCTTTTCTTAATCCTGGCAATGGTAGCTCCAATTTCTTAATGTACATTCTGATTATAGTTGATTGTAAGTATCTTTAGTATCTCATCTTCTCTTGGAACTTGGGTGTATTGATCTTCTTCTACTCTCCAAAGTTCACCATCATCTTCTTGAAATTTCTTAAAGTTTCTCTAGATGAACAGCTTGTGAGCTGGCTGAATTTCTTTCTTGAAGCTCCTATGTTGCAGGCTCCAGGTGAGGGTAAGGTGCAATTCTTGATTCATTTGGATGAGTGGGAAGCAGTCTTCTCTCATGGGAGCTCCTTCTTTTCTTGAATTTATGAGATTCTTGACAAGATATATATATTGGAATTCTTGATACCTTTCTTGTAAACAATAGTGAACTGGTATTCTTACAGAGACATGATCCACCTGGCAAAGATTCTTAAGGGCTCTGGTTTCTTAAACAACCATTGTAGGGCTTAATGGTCTGTAATGAGGGCAAATCTCTTTCCTAAGAAATAATGTCTGAGGTGGTCTACTGCCCATACTACTGCAAGGTACTCTAGTTTGGTGGCTCTATAGTTCGCTTGAGTCTCATTTGTGGTCTTATTAGCATACTCAATAATATATTCTTTCTTCTGGTTATCTTGCTGGAATAGAATTGATCCAAGTTTAAGAGCAGAGACATTGGTTGCCAGAATGAATGGTTTGTCAAAATTTGGCTACACCAGAATAGGGGCTTCAGTGAGGGCCTTCTTGAGTAGATCAAATGACTTCTGCTGATCTTACTTTCAGTAGAATGGTTGGTCCTTCTTGGAGATATCTTGGAGTGGTGCTGCCTTATTTAAAAATCTTGAGATAAATCTAATAATAAGATGCCAACATAAGAAAGGATAGAGTCTCCTTTGCTGAGATTGGGACTAGATAGTTCTTGACTTTCTCCACCTTGTGGAGATCAGTATATATTCCTTGAGCTGAGATAATATATCTCAGATATTCAACTTGGTATTTTCCAAAGAAGTATTTCTTGGCATTGAGTCTGAGTCCTGAGCTTTGGATGGTATCAAATACTTTACAGAGATCTTGCAAGTGTTGCTTAAATATCTCAGAGTAGATGATTACATCATCTATATAGACTAGTATATTTCTTTTAATGAGGTCCTGATAGATATGGTTCATCATTCTTTGGAATAAGGCTGGTGCATTACAGAGTCCAAATAGCATTCAGAGATATTCATACTATTCTTGTCTGGTACTGAAGGCTGTCTTGCAGATGTCTTTCTTAGTAATGGATATTACTTAGAATCCTTGGAACTGATCTGTAGTAGTCATATACTTGGCTTTCCTGAGGGCATTAAGGAGGTTATCAATTCTTAGCAGTGGGTAGGCATCTTCTATAGTGACTTTGTTGAGCTTTCTGAAATCCACAACTAATCTCCATCCTTCTTTCTTTGATATAATAATTGCTAGTGAAGCCCAGGGGCTTGATGAGGGTCTGATAACTTTATTTTGTAGCATTTCTTCTATGTATTATTATTCAAACTTGATCAGATAGTATAGTGTTCAGTAGGAATACTATTTGATAGATTTCACATTTTCAGTATATATAGAGTATTCTCTATATTGGTATGGTGAGAAGTTATTATATGTGATGGTAAATATATCTTTGTATTCTTCTATCAACTTTTATATCTGTTATTGCTGATCCTTGGTTAGAGTTGTCTCAATGTCAATAGTTTTGATTGCTGAACTTACTGAGTCTTCCTCTTTGGTACCATCAGTCTTACTGAAGAGAGCTTGCTATTTTTCAAGAACTCAAAGACTTCTTCCTCATAGGTGTCTATCAGTGGTTTGAAATATCCCAGTATTATTCCTTTGGGGATGGTGATCACCTCGAAGCCCATGTTTCTGATAAGAATATGAATTGGTGACATCTGGTCATAAATTCATTCTTCAGTCAAAAGTAGGTGATACTTTTCTTGAAGCTCCATTAATAACTCAAATATCAAGTTGTTAGCTTCTACTAGAAGGTGTACACTAAGGCCTCTTTGCTGGTAGGATTGCAGGATGATATCTTCTTTTACTCAGATGGAGTGGCAGATATAGAGTCTCATTTACCTAAACTGGGCTACTCTTGCTATATAAACCTTAATGAGTGGTTCCTGATGGTCCCTATTGGTGCTTCCAAAGCCTCCTTGTCCTCTCTTAGTGCTGTCCAGTTGCTCCACCTCTTGATTGATAGGCTGTGAAGTTTTGATAAAGAGAATCTGATAGATAGCTTTCAAGGGGCTGAAGTATTGGTGATTTCTTCCATTATTGTGAATAATGACCTTTAGGGGATCTCAATAGTCTTGATCAATGACTCCTCCTTCTACAGTAATTCCTTCAGCTGCCAAAGATGATCTTGATGCCAGTTGACCATAGAGTTCTAGTAGTATGGCAAGTACAATTTGAAGGTCAAAGGTCCTAGTGCTTCTAGGTCAGATTTTTGTCTGATAGGAGAGACAGAGGTCATATCTAACTAATCCTTCTGTCTATGCAAGAGGAAGCTGTGTCTAGGGAGAGAGTAGCTTGACTTAGATGACTAGCTTAGTCTTGTGGAATAGTACTCTAGTAGCTGCAATTACAGATGTGAACTCTATTTGCTCTGGCTTGAAGAATGGCCAGTATGCTTCTGTCTTTGGATTCCTCATATAATTGAATCCAGTCTTTCCAAGGGGGTCCAGGACTTCTATGAGGATAAAGGCAAGATTGACACCTTGATTGCCTTTATGTGGGCAGTAATGCTAACAGATAATGGCCAGAATTTCCAATAGTAGGTCCCAGATGGTGGTCTTGTTCTTTGCTTTGCAGTCTCCTTCATGATTGATCTCCTTGAATTTTCAGCAGGTCCAGCAGATTTGGGGTTCTTGCAGAGTGGGGTTCTTTCTCTTGACTTAACTTTTATAGATATCCTCAATAAGGTAAATACTTCAATGTTTACACTAGTAATAGATAATGGTCTTTCTACAATTACAGTGTCCTTTCTTGACAAAGCCTTCATGACTTCTTTACTAGTAGAGTATCTCTTCCAATACTTATTATAGGTAAGCAGAGTGATCTGAAGGGCTTGGGTAATAGTGTAAGAACTGTTGCTATCTCTTTCAATTATAAGAGTCTCTACTAGTTGATAAGAAAGGATCTTTTATTATTCTTAGTAGGTCTTCTTAACAGTCTTTGGAGTTGGGGGTTATGCTTGGCTGAGGACTGGTACTCATTTCAATTTATTTCTGTCATCAATTGCTAGTATTGGAACCTTCTTGAGATCCAGGATTTGGCAGTTGCTACAATTATCTCTTGGTAAGTAGAAGTGATTGAAGTATTTACACATATCTAGATGGAAGGCTCACATGATGTTGAGATTACAGGTTACAACTTGATATAGTGCACTCGATATAGATAATTTGTGGTGCAGTGGCATTGGAGTAACATCATCAATAATCACATAAAAGCGCGTAACATTGGGTGATCAATAAAAACACCGCTCTTCTCTCTTCATCCTTCCTATTCCTCCTAAGTTCACAACAAAGGTTATGAGCCCCGGTTAGCGGATAATACACACCTTTTTAATATACACTACACTACAATGTACGAAGATGTCAAACCCAGGAAACCCAAGCTCAAGTGCTGCGACACCAAGCCCGGTAAGTAACACAAGCAGAACGGGTACCGGCGTGGGTACCACAGTCCCTCCGATGGTGGCTACGACGACAAGAAGGACAATTCCTGTCTTCGATGGTAAGGATTACACCATATAGGCATACCATATGAGAAACCTCTTGGAGGAATGTGGTCTAGAGAACTATTGGAAGCCACAGGCGCAAATAATGAGATATGACCCAGCAAAGGATCGCAAGGCATTGAGGGAGATCATGTTCACTCTATTGAATGAGCAAATGAAACTTGTTATGAATGCTATGATGGCAAATAAAGCCTGGGAGACTCTACACGATCACTATCAACAAGCATCCACATCCAACAGATTCCACCTGAAGGGACAATTATTTACTCTATGGATGAAGCCCAAGGAGAGTATTCAAGAATATGCCAACCGCGTCAACAATCTGACGAATCAGGTGAACTCGCTTTCTATGCTGGCGGACCTCATCATGGAGGAAGACAAGGTCCTGGCTCTTATACGAGGCCTCCCAGATACGTATAACATGGTCATATCTGCTATGCGGGAATCCGATAAACTTTCAGACTATAAGCACGTCATCACGAGCCTATTAAATGATGAATCGAGGCAGAACAACAGCAGAAACGAAGACTACGATGAGAAAGCGTTCTATGGCGTGCATGGTCGAGGCAAAGGAAAGCCAAGTAAAGGATGAGGTCAACGAGACAGTCAATGCGCCAAGTTCGGCGGTAAGTGCTTCTACTATGATAAGCCTAGACATCGTGTCCAAGACTGCAATCTAAAGAAGAAAGAAAAGAGAGACCAATGTGGTCAGGCAAATGTCGTGGACACCAACAATCAGAGTGGTGATGGGATGTTTTTCGCGGAGGTGGAGAGCTGCCAACATGCAAACGTAAGCACGAGCGCTAACGTGTGCAGCGAAGAAGTTTGGCTCATGGATTCCGGTGCAACATAACATATGACAGCGCACCGCAAATGGTTCTCTACATACGAGAAGTTCAAGCATCCCGTACCTATCAAACTGGGCGACAACAATGTGATCTACACTCAGGGCAAAGGAAATGTCAGTATACACCTGCATGGAAAGGTCAAAGAACTCTCAGGCACTTTTGCAGATGTACTATACGCTCCGAATATAGGCAAAAATCTCTTCTCAATAGGATGAATGATGGCCCAAGGAGACAAAGGAGTAAACATATGCCCGAATGGAGTAATGATAATCGATCTAAAGAACAATAAAGAATTAATGTATGCGTCGAAAAGAGGAAATCTTTATGCAATCGACAGCATGCCAAATGGTACATCGGCACACTCCGCAACAACAAACGATACCTGGCATATATGGCACGAACGGTTAGGACATATCAGCCAGACAAGCTTAGAACAGATGATGAGGAATAGCTCGGTGAAAGGATTGCTGAACTGTACATCTCCGAATTTCTTTTGCGATGACTGCGCAGCAAATAAGGCTTCTCGAAGGTCTTTTCAGGAATGGACGAAACGAGTGAGCGGCATACTCGATCTTATACATACAGACATCTGCGGTCCCATGCATACATCATCACATTCCAGGAAGAAGTATTTCATTACCTTCATAGATGACTACACTCAAAAGGCTCATATATACTTCCTCTCAGCAAAGAGCAAAGCATTCGAAAAATTCAAAGAATTCAAGGTGAGCATGGAGAATGATACGAAATGTCGGATAGGGATACTACACTCAGATAATGGGACAGAATACGTAAACAAGTCCTTCAAACAATTCTTAAAAGAGCACGGAATATGACATACTAGAATGGCTCCCTATACTCCGCAACAAAATGGCGTGACGGAACGGTTCAATCAAACGATCATCGAGATGGCCCGAATGATGATGAATGTAGCTGGTTTGCCGTAATCCTTCTGGGCCGAAGCATTGAACATGGCGGTATACATATGCAATCAATGCATTTCTCGAGCCTTAAGTAAAGAAAGTGACGTACAGTCTAAAGATGATAACCTCATATCTGAAGAACTGTGGAGCGGATCCAAGCCCGATGTCTCACACTTACGGACATTCGGAAGTGAGGCTTACATATTGGATAAAGGTGGAAATAGAGGAAAATTCGAGCCTAAAGCAGATAAGCATATATTCCTTGGATACGACGGATCAGCGTATAAGTTGTGGAATACGCAAAAGCACGGTATAGTCATCTCTCATGACGTTTAGTTCAAAGAGAAAGTAAAGGAAATTTGCGTGGAAATTCCTATACCCGTAACCAATCCAACGGTGAGTGGAACTACACTAACAGCAAGTGGAACTATGCCAACAGTGAGCGTGAAAACTACACCAACATTTTCGGCAACAATGGTACAACCTATGCCAACGAGATCAACGGCGCAAGCACCTACGAGACCCCCTGAACCGAGAATTATGGAGATTGTGGATGATAACAAAGAAGAAGACATTCCTCCGAAGGGCAAGAAAAAGCACAAGTCTGGGATGGACAACGAAGTCCAAGCGGATTTGGGAAATTACTGGGACCCACCCAAGTTATCTCGTCGCAAACAACATCACGTGAACTACGCCTGTGAATGCGCTTACATAGCAACGACTGGTGAACTGGTACACTACGACAAAGCCATTCATTCGAATAATAAAAAGGAGTGAAAAAAGGCTATGGATGAGGAGTATAATTCACTCATCGAGAACAACACGTGGGACTTGGTCCCTCTTCTGGCAAATCAACAAGCCATAGGATTCCGATGGGTGTACAAAATCAAGCGCGATAGCAATGGCGGCATAGAGCGATACAATTCCCAATTTATGGCAAAGGGGTATTCACAAGACTTTGGGGTCGACTATGATGAGACCTTTTCCCCAGTATTTAAGCTTACTTCACTTAGAATACTTCTTGTGATCGGAGCCAAATATGACTACGAGATATATCAAATGGACGTTAAGACAGCCTTTCTAAATGGAGATGTGGATACCGAACTATACGTTCTTCAACCACAAGGATATGAACTCTACAACAACGAGAAAAAGTTAGTATGCAGACTATGCAAAGGCCTCTACAGCATAAAACAGGCGGCGAGGCTATGGAATCGAAAGATCAATGATTATCTCATAGAAGAGAATGGGTTCAAGTGATGCGAAGCAGACCCATGCATATATACTCATCATACATCCTCAGGAACGGTGTACCTGGGAATTTGGGTCGATGATATCATTCTGATTGGAATGATAAATGAGATTAACGAAGTAAAGGCGGCACTACGCAAGAAGTTCAAAATGACAGATCTGGGTGATGCATCTTTCCTTTTGGGGATATCCATTATATGTGACAGGAGCATGCGTACTATACACCTAAGCCAAGAAGCCTACATTCAGACAATACTCAAGCAATTTGGCATGAGCGAGTGCAAGCCAGTCAGAACACCGATGGAGACGTCTGTGAGACTAAAGAAGTCTGATACACCCGATGAGAATGACAAAGACATTCCCTATCGACAAGTGGTAGGATCCCTTATATATCTGATGCTCGGGATGAGACCCGAACTATCATACGCAATCAACAAAGTGGCACAATACGCATCATACTACGACAACTTGCATTGGACTGCAATCAAGTGCATATTCAGGTACATTAAAGGCACAAAGAGTTATACGCTCAATCTGGGTGATAAAGGAGTAAGCGGGAGTACCATTACGGTAAGCCTTTCCGGCGCGTGTGATGCTGATTAGGCTGGAGACTTGGATGACAGAAGGTCTACGACAGGATACTTCTTCTATCTCGATGATGGTGGAGCCATTTCATGGCAAACTCATAAGCAATCATCAGTGGCGACGTCGTCTACGCAAGCAGAATATCAAGTGTTGTCAATGGTGATGAAGGAGGCCATCTGGCTTCGTGAACTACTAAAGGATCTGGGATTCACTCAAGGATCTATGACTATACGACAGGACAACCAATCCACCATTGCTTTGGCACAGAACCCTATACATCATGCAAGGACCAAGCATATTGATATACAGCACCATTACATATGAGAGTACATTGAAAACGAGGCTATACGCCTGCTATACATCCCTACAGAGCAAATGGCGGCAGATTCGCTAACAAAGGCCCTTCCAAAGGCAAAGTTTGATTTTTGCGTGCAAGGAATGGGTATAACGACGAGCGGCAAGCAAATGATGGTGAACGATGGGTAAAAATAAATATTACGGCAAATATTTGTGATGGAAACCTATAATATTGCTCAGGATTTCCATTTTTCACTACTTCTTTTACCTATTTTCATGCTTATAAGCAGGGAATTTCGACCTTTTTAGGTCATCTAGACAGCATCCCATTGGTAATGTTTTGCTTAGCTTAGCTTGGCTTTATCTTGTTGAGCGGGAGTGTTGAGATTACAGGTTACAACTCGATATAGATAATTTGTGGCACAGTGGCATTGGGGTGACATCATCAATAATCGTGTAAAAGCGCGTAACATTGGGTGATCAATAAAAACACTGCTCTTCTCTCTCCATCCTTCCTATTCCTCCTAAGTTCACAACACATGATTCAGTTTTCTACCAGTGGGGGTAGTGGTTGTATAGAAGATTCTGTAAACTTGAGTACTGCTCTTTCATTGTTGGCTCTGTCAATACTTGCTTCCAGACCTCCAATGTCAATGACTCCAACAAAGGGTTCTTCTGGTTCACTATCTTGATCTCCAGGAGCATCAAAGTCACTTTCTAATTTTTGTAGAAAATTTGCTTCACTCTCATCTTCATCCTCAGTAATAGTAAGTATGTCACTATATCCTTGCTATTCTATCTCAGAGGCCTGGCTTGCTTTCCTTGATGATCCTTTTGACTCAATAGGTATCTTGTGTTTCTGTCCATAGATAGAGAAGATTAGGAGTTGTCTCTTGATGTCCACATTGGCTCCCACTCAGTACAACCAGTCTGTTCTCAAGATCAGATCATAGGAGATTATGGGGGTGACAACAACTTGGGGAACATTGAGGCAGACTTTTCCTACTTGAATGAGGATGTCTTATTCAAGCCTAAAAGGGATAGATACTAATCCATCTGCTATGATGACTCTTGCCTTGGTTCCTTCATCAATTCCCCAATTGATTCTCTCTAGTATTCTTTGGGTGATGATGCAGACTGCTGCTCTAGTATCAATAAGAATTCAGGCATTTTCTCCATACACCTTTCCATTTGTAAGTCTTATGGATTTATGTTCTTGACACTGATTTTCATATAGTATATAGATAGTACTGGGCTCTTGTGTGTGTAGTCCTTGGGCAGAAAGTCTCTTAGTATCTTTCTTGGCTTCTTTCAGGAATTTTTGCCTGACTTCTAGTGCATTTTTGAGGACTTACTCAACTGTAAGTCCTGTGGATATATTCCCAAAGAGAGGCTGTCTCATAGGGCTTGCTGCTCCTTCTGTGTCTAGATTCTTGGGGGCAGGGTCTCTCATTTCTGATGGGCAACTCATTGGCTAAGGATTCTATACCCATGTTTTTATCTTCCTTGAGATCAGGCAGAGTAGTGCTTAGGATTGTTCTGGATAGTCCTGCTACTGCTTTGAGAGTATCTCTTCTGACTCTCTTACTCTTTTCTTGTAGAGTATCTAAAGAAGAATGGCCATATCTTGAGTGCTTGCCTGTTGACACCATTACTGGCAATGGTGGCAGGAGTAGGGTCCTTGGGAGTCTTTCTCATCCTCTGGTCTGAACAGGTACTGCATCCCAAGTTACCTTGGAGAGATAGGCTTTATAATATAAGGGGGTGTTTCTTTGATCCTGAAGCTAGGCTATTTCTTCTTCCATTTGGTGGGTCTCTTCATCTATTTGAATGAGGTTGACATTTCTGTCATTGGACTGAGTAGACTGTAACTTTGGGCAGAATCTTTAAATGTATCTCTGATTTCTACAATTGAAGTATATTAGAGCATAGAAGCCTATTGTGGAAGATCCTGATGCTGTAGTCAGTAATACCTGAGGTAAACTTCTATTAACTTATTGCTGGTAGTTTGGTCTATTGTCTTAGTGATAGTTTTGCTATCTTCTACCTTGATTCTTCAGTTGGGCAACTACAATGGCCAGATCTTTCATCTGTTTGGTGAGGACTATCATGGGGTCCTCTTGAACTCTTGGCAGCTGCTGCTGTTGCTGTGACTATTGACTGGATTGGGCTGGAGTTATAGATGGGAGTCTGTTTTTGTAGTTGGCCAACTGAGCTCTGAGGAATATATTCTTCTATTCCACTGTAGTTCCTTGAGTTCTTGGGAATTCAACTTTAGCTGGTTCACAGTGCTCTTGCTGGGCTGGTCTATAATCTGCTTTCCAGTATCCTTGTGCTCTAGCAACTTACTGCTCAATACTCCAGTATCCCATCCTAATGACTTACCTTCTAAGCTCTGGATATAGGAAATTGAGGAAGATGGTTGAAGCTAGTACTAGTTGGTGAGTTTGTCTTGATTTATTTGAGCTTGAATCTGATGATAGAAACTCTTTGGGTTTTTATTGACAGCTTGGCTTATATAGGTCAGAGCTTTTTGTGCTTTTTGTTAGTATTTAAGACCATTAAACTGGGCATGGAGTCATTCTTTATAGATTATATATCTTTGTACATAATTTGCATCTACTGCAAGGTGAGCAGCTCATTCTTCTCTATGGATTTCTTCTCTATTCTGCCTGGCTTAATTATATGTCTGGAGGACCAGATCTCTCAAAAGTGACTCTATAATGCTGAGCTTTCTCTATGCATCCCATCACTTGGTGGCTGCTTGTATCTCAATTTCTCCAATAAACTTCTCAATGTCTTCATTGTCTGCACTATAAAACTTCTGTAAGTAGCTCATATCTAGCTTATCTTTGCTGTTCTCACTATCTGAGTCTGGTTCAGGGGTAGTGTTTCTTGATGGTTCTTGTGGAGGTGGGGATGATGAAGGTGCTTGATATACAGGGGGTATTGATAGAGAGCAGTGTCTTATGTAGAAAATCTGGCTCTTCTGATCAGTGCTGGAGTAGAGGTTCTTGATGGTGGTGGGGGTCCTCTGGTAGACTGATGGTGGTTATTGAATACTGGGGCACTAAGAGAACTAGTATTCCTTATTTCTTATAGATAGTAGTGAGGTATAGTGACTAAGATACTGGGGTTCAAATGATAGAAGGTGTGAGAGAACTAATATAACTGATATTGAACTTGTCTGCCCCTTACTATTGTGAAGTAGTGAGGTTCTGTTTGCCTTACTAGAGGACTGTATTACTGTCTGAGTAGTGATGAAGATTGAATTCATTTTTTGAATTATATGAGTAATAGTCTTCCTCTCCTTCTGATGTTTCAAAGTATACTCAGTCTAGTGGAGTAGCTTGATTAATGGCTGTGGTGATATAGTCACTTCTTTCTGAGTTCTTCCTATATATGAGGGTCTGGTATTCTTCAGAAAGGTCTTCTTCTTGGTCTAGGTCTTGGATCTGAAAAGGTTCTGGTTGCCCTCTGAGTTGTTTTCTTTCTCTTAAGGTTAAGCTATAATCTGAATCACTTCTTTCCTCTGATTTAGTTTTCTGGCTGCTGTTTCTGAATAGGGTTCTGGCTGCTGTTCTGACAATAGTATGGGCCTTCTTTTCTGCTGAAGAGGGCTGTTGCTGGCCCAGATTTTGTTGCTGGCCAGATCCTCCTGAATTCTCCACTATAGATAGCTACTGGATTCTTAAGCAAAAAGATTAAGTCTTTTAAGAAAACTATTTCCAGTTGAGCCTCCAAAATGTGGCATATATTTTATATATCTATAAGCTTCTTGCACAGCTCAATGTGCCACTTGTGAAGTGTGGTCTTCAAATTATAGATATTATTTGAGGTCTTTTCAAGTTTAGGGTTATGTGATGATCATTCAAAATATTGTTAAAAGGGTGGGTATAAGTATTTAGGGGTCAGACAAGTTGTTGGCTCAATTATTCAATAGTCAATAGCTCAATTGTACTTAAAGGGTATTCTTAGTGGTAATTACTAGTAGCTTGAGTATATGGGTTGATTAATATAGTAGGGTAGTAACTCTTGAATTTAACAGTCTGTAACAGTTGTTGGGAACTCTTGGAATAAGTAGTTAGATTGATTAAATGTGGTAGTGATTAGGATCTAATTACAGACAGTCAGTTGTTAATTATAGAGTAGTTGTGATCTTGAATTATACAGTTTGAGTGAGTTGATTAACATAGCAGCAATCTTTATATCTTTATCAAGTGACATTCAATTAACTTGTGGACAGGTGGGTCTTCTAGTTTCTGGTGGGTCTTTGAAATTTGTGGCATTTCATGGCAGTGATTTCCTTAGTAGCTTTCTTAGTGGCTGTTGATTTCCTTAACTTGGTGGCAATTTCTTAATAGCAGTCAATTTTCTTAACTCAGTAGTAGCAGTCTTGAACAAGAGTTGTCCTTGGCTCTTGGAGTCTTTTTCCAAAGTTCTCAAAACTTAAGTTAGCTTATCTTATACTAGACTTCTGTATCATTCAGATGACTTGGTGATCTTGAAACTTAAATATCCATAGTGATTGATTTTCTTAACTTGGCAGTAGTAGTCTTGAATAAGAGTTATCCTTGGCTCTTGGAGTCTTTTCCCAAAGTTCTCAAAACTTAAGTTGGTATTACAAACCAATTGACTGAGGTTTATTTACTGCAGTTTGGGGGGATATTTATACAGAGTTGTACATGGATTTTGCTAAGTATATGGCTAAGTAATTAGTAATTCCCTACTCTTGAATTAGCATGGATTTGGAAGTCAAGTGACTAACTAGTAAAATAAGGCTAATTCTTTATTTGTGATGAATTTGACTAGTTAAAGTGCAGTCACTGTTTGTGTAACTAACTAACTAGATCAAATTTGACTAATAGAACCATCACTGTTTAATCTGAAGTTTAGTGTAACTGGAATTATGCATCCTTCTCTTCATCCTCATTTCCTTCAGAGTGTTCAGCCAAATCATTTTCTTCAACTTCCATAAGTGAGCTAAGGTCAGTAAGGAGTTCTGGGGGTGGGAAGAGAGTATCTGCATATCTTTTCAAGAGGTTATTGAGGTCTTCTTCTCATAAAACAAATGGATCACTGTTATTTTCTGAGCCTTGGTTTTTTTTTTTTTTTTTTTTTTT
>RQIL01005010.1:0-12795 GCA_003951145.1 Jimgerdemannia lactiflua
GCGTGCTAAATAAAAATAATATATGAGACCAAATCTCTGGAAAAGGCAACTCTTTCAGCCAACGTTATCATCCAACCACAAACTAATAACCCGATTAACCACACATCCTCACCTAGCCTGTACCACCCCTTGGCCCATTCCGGATCCAACTGACAGCAAGTCTCAGCGTGGAATTGTGCGAGCTCAAGCTGTTTCAAGTGGATCAGCACCTGAGCAATGTTCGAGTGGAGCACGGGATTGCTCGGGTCCTTGTCGATGGCTTCCTTATACAGGGCCCCGGCCTTTACGTATTGCTTCTGCTTAAACAGCCGGTTGCCCTCCTCTTTCAGTAGCTCGGCCTCCTGGCGTGGTTCGCGGATCGAGTCCTTATGGTTGCCTTTTTCAATCTCTGTGCGCCGCTCGAAACATTGTTGGGCTTTGTCAGACTGGTGAGGGCGGAAAAAAATCAACGGAGGAAAGAGGTTGTTCGAGTGTCAAACTTGAGGTGAGCTTGAACTGCTCACAATCAACAAAGCATGGTCACCTTTCCATCCTACAACCCACCCCAACATCCCTTACTGCACCTGGTTCAGTTCGTGATACGCCTTTGCCAGCCTCATACACGCCGCGCTGTGCATCGACGTACAACCCGGCACAATCTCGAGCGGGATAGCCACGTTCGGCATCCCCAGCACCTTCAGCAGGTCGTCCCTCGCCAGCTCGTTCTTGCCTAGCTGCAGATACGTTGTCGCCCTCGACAGCAACGGCATGGGCGCATGGGGTATCCGATTGTGGATAGTGGTGAAGGTACGAGCGGCGGAGACGTAATCGTCCGCGTCCAAGTGGCGCTGGGCTTCTAAGATGAGTGGTTGCAGCTCGGGATCGGCGGTGGCCATGTTTGCTTGACGAGAGAGACGTCGACATGATCGAGTCACGTTTTTGGAAATGGATCATAAGCCACCCAAACTGCCTTTCCTTTCCTCCGAGAATGCTTGGACAGCCAGGAAGAACGGCGTGGAGGACATGGTCAAGGCGAAAGCCCACGCTCGCTCGCGGTCAGTTCGCGTATATTATATTATTTCCCTATTCTTTGTCTCGGTACGTTTGAGCTGACGATACGATTTTGAAGTATAGTACAACCGCCACTTCGACTAAAACATGGTAAAGTGCACTCAGATGATGACGGCTTGGTACAATTTCAAATTCTCATTCTTTGGCGTTCCCTTACACGGATTATTATTACGCCCACATAATATCTACCCCTCGCTCTTCCAATCCGCTTCCAGCCCCTCTCCCCCACCTGGTCCATCAAATCTCTCCTCCCGCCCTCCCCACCTCCCTCCGTCATAACCATCCAAGACCTTCAGCATCTCCTCCGCCTGGCGCAGCTCCGCCCGCCCCCCACGGAATACGAGACTTCTGCGCTTGTCAGGGATGTGAATAACATTGCACACTTTGTGAGGCACATACGCGAAGTCGATGTGGAGGGCGTGCGACCGTTGAGGGGGGTGTGGGGGGACGAGGTCGGTATGGCACTGAGGGATGATATGGCCGAAGAGGGGGAAGTGAGTGGCAGGGCACTGTTGGAGAAGGCCAAGAAAGTTAGCGGTCACTATTATGCCGTAGAGGGAGGGGAGAAGGGTGGGACGGAATGAGGAGTGGGTGTACCGGTGGGGGCTGGGGAGTGGAGACTACGGACGTGTGGACGACAGTTAGGCATTGCACAGTTTTATTTGTTCGGGCATTGATCATTTTGGTTGCGATGAACCTGACATCTTACGGTTTTAGGATATACAGCATCTACTTCCAAGCTGACTTTGAGGATTCTGTGAGGTTGGCGGTACTGTGGGGTGGTAGTGTTCTATTTTATATATACATACGTAAACATGTAGATTGGAGTCATCAAACGATGCTCTTGCTCTATGTGCCTAAAGCCAAGTGAGGGTTTACACACTAGCAGACCGAAGCATATAACCTTTTGTGGTGATTGTTTTATCATGTTGCGAACCAAGCAGATGATTTTTATATAATTCTTATCTAAACTCTTTTATATAAGATAAAATAACTAGATGTTGTCTACATCTCATCTGGCATGGAAAATACCTTTACCACAATTCCGTTCTGCATCTTGCGGTTGTAGTTCACTGGTTATTAGTGACCAGATACGTCACTGCCCATGGCAGCTTCGGATACAGATACATCCCAAGTCGGCGAGGAGAATATAGCCTGGGGGGGTTGGAGTGGTGAAGTAGCTCGCTAATATCAGTTTCGATTACAATTTCTTGCCCAAACTCGCCCACGAGTACACTTTTATCCAGCTGTCGTACTTCCACCACTCCGCCTGCCAATGATATCAAGAGCAATTCTGTTTTCTTAATTTATTTATAACTTGGACAATTATACAAAACTCTGGAAATCACTGCAACTCCATAGCCAACTGAAATCACCATACCCGTACCAATCCCTCTGACATTGCACCACTTAAATCACTACCTCTCCTTAATGTCCACCACCCCATGCTCCCCTCCCCCATGAGATAACACTAGATCGACGAGTCGTGCTCCATGAGGTAGGTACTGAGATAACGCTAGATCGACGGATCGTACTCCATGAGGTAGGTACTGAGATAACACTAGATCGACGGGTCATGCTCCTTGAGGTAGGTACTGATGTCGGCGAGGGTTCCTGAGATAAAGGGACACTGTTAGTGCATGATAAAATTAGCGTGTCTTTCTTACATATAGCCTCAAGTCCTACCCTACCCTCACTCACTCACTTCACCTTATAAACATACCTACACCCTCCGGGCGTCGCCATACGTTGGGCAGAAATGACGGATTTCGTCACCAAGTGGTGCGGTGTGGCTACTGACTTTCTTTGGCCGCAAGAATGTTCAGAATTGTCTTCGCATTGGTTTTGTTTTCCCTATGTGGAGTTGAAATGAATGGTAGAATAGTGAGTAAATAAGATGATTAAACAATTTAACTGAACATGAAGGATTTCGAGATTATGAAGGATATACTCACCATGTTGCGCACCGTGAATTTCCGTTCGCCATGTTTTCACAAAGCGCAAGGCAATCGCGATTGTGGTTGGGATCTAGGGTATGCTCGTGAGAGTTGGAAGGGGGAGGAATGAGAGTTCGAACGGTGCCAAAAGTTAGTTGAAGTCATTGGCAAATAAAAGCATTAGATTTACAGGTTAGTAAGAAACAATGCGTGGGTAAGAAAACAATGCAAATGCATGAATAAGAAAACACTATGTGCATAAGACAATGCGTGCGTAAAAAAACAATGCAAATGCATGAATAAGAAAACACTATGTGCATAAGACAATGCGTGCGTAAAAAAACAATGCAAATGCGTGTATAAAAAAACAATGCATGGGTAAGAAAACAATGCGAGTGTGTGAGTAAGAAAACAACACTACATGTGTAAGAAAATAATGGCGTAAGAAAACAACAAAACGCATGGGTAAGAAAACAACAAAACGCGTGGGTAAGAAAACAACAAAACGTGTGGGTAAGAAAACAACGTGTAGATAAGAAAACAAGCGTGGGTAAAAAAAATAACGCGTTGGGTGAGAAAACAATGCGTTGGGTGAGAAAATAACGCGTTGGGTGAGAAAATAATGCGTTGGGTGAGAAAATAACGCGTTGGGTGAGAAAACAACGCGTTGGATGAGAAAACGCGTTGGGTGAGAAAACAAAGTGAGTAAGAAAATAGAAACATAATGCGTGTAAGAAATGAGTGTGTAAGAGGATACATGTATAAGAAAATACATGCAGGAGAAAACGACATGAAGAGGTGACTTTCCAGGTCGTAGCCATAATGCCAGCCCCCGACTCAATTGCCTTAGGCCCCAGCAAGAGTAGTTTCCTGTCCTTGGATGGTTTAAACCGGTGGGTTAATCCGGCCAGCACCTTAAGGAACGGGCCTCCCAAGCCAAAAAAGCAAAGCTAACCATGAACCCAATAAATGAGCCACGCATAAACTCATTAGCCACGACTTCATGTAAAGAACAAGAAGGGCCGTTAGACGATATTTATGTAAATGGTAAAAGGGCACGTGCCCCAAAATCAACGTGTCCCCCAAATTGGACCCACAGGTCAATGAATGCATGTTCACTACGCACGATACAGCGATATCACTCTACATCACTTGCACCGCCCTCGCTAAATAACATACCATTCCGCCCCAAAGACTGTAAATAATATCCTGCATTATCCTTCCTCAAATAAGACGAGAGCACTTCGTTATCGATGGGTTGAAGTCTGATGGTATGAGAAACGGAGAGGTCTTGCTCACGGTTGTTGTCGGATAGCAAACGAACACGTGCTTTGAGAGTAAAATGGAGTGACATCACTACGAGTAATAGTTTTGTGAGGCACGTAATTATGATAGCGATGAAATTATTAGGTTAGGATCATGTGAACAATTCCATTGGGGTGCGCAGCAATCCAGACATTCAGAAATATCACCCCGTCTCTTGCTTTCACTCACGCTTATCCGGCACCCAAAAAGAGGGCACTCCATATTCTCCCTCGTTGATGGTGAAATCGTTCACCACATGCGTTGAACTCACTTTATCAACGTCTGTGGCCACGATTACGAGCTGCAACGATGCTGGTTCCAGAATCGCGATTGGGGCAGGTTGGTTGTTGATGGTCAAATAAGGGGCGAACAATGACCTGAAGAATACGTTTGCAGAAAATGAGAATAAAACAAAATATATTAAAAAAAAAGTCTCCCGAAAATGGTGAAGTCTTTGCGGCGTGAAGAGGTTTAACAGCCCACAGGTGTGCGTGCACCTTATATTTCACAACTTTTGCATAACATGGCACTCAACTATCTACCCATCTCCAATCCAATCCCATTCTGCTCACCTGCGCAGTATGATCCTTTACTACCGCCTCGGGATTTACATAAAAACCGGCACCAAATTTGTATGCCTCATTCTTGTAATGGAAATGCTGCAACGCCGTGAATCCAGCGTGCGTTAGTAATATGACCTCGCTGGTGTTCTGGGTCGTCGAGTAAGGGACCAAGACGTCGCCTGATTCGTGCTGTATGTGCATGAAAGAATAAGACAGAAAAAAATTCAATGGATAAACGGTGAGGAAGACTTTTGTGTGGTGGAATGAATGTGTACGAATATTCATATGCACACGTACTTGCCTCTGATCCAGATTGAGCAGTCCTGCGTTACGTGGCGATGCTCTTCGTCAAAGATGGTGAAAAGATGACCGGCGACAGTGTCTTTTACTAAATACCGAAGAGTATCCTATGATATCAGATGGTAAATGTTAACCGTGGACGGATGACATTTGTGACAACAACTTTGGATTCAATTTCCTCATCACGAGAGAGAGCAAGAAAGTATCAATGCGTTCGAACTCGAGAATCAACCCAAATCCGTCCATTCGGAGAGACTCACCTTCCGAATAACCGCCCGACAACTCTGTCTTCCGCCAACAAAATCCACCACCCATGCACCTCGTCCTGTCAAACCTTGATATCCCTCCCCCTCGACTTTTATTAACGCATCCGTCGCTGCACCCCACCTCTCAAACTCGAACTCCTCTTCATGCCTCTCCACCCCCGGCCTATTGCGATACTCGACCACCCTCTCCCTCGCGGGAGTCAATCCATCCAAATCGATGGCGTCGTCGAACTCCGCCCGCGCGTGCCTGTAGTACGCCTGGGTGTCGATGCGGAGCTCGCGTCTTAATGTTCTTGAGCCGTAGTCGGAGGTGGACGGGAGGAATCGCAGGCTCGCGTGGGCCGTTTGCGGCGCAAACGAGAGTTCCATGTCCGTGCTCAAGGTCTGGATCTTGGCACCGGCGTCCGGGGCCAGCAAGGGTACCAATCGGCAGCGTCGCCGATACGGGACGTAATCATGGTACGAGCAAAGAGTGGTTTGAGTATCCATCCAAATCGAGGAGGTCTGTAAAGGCGTCATAGGAGCGATATTTGAGGAAGTAATGCGTTAGAAATTCGGTGACGAGGATCGCGTTGTCGGCCAGGGTTACCGGATGGAGGAAGGGGGTGCCCCATTGTCCCAATTCCAGATTCGGAAAGGTTTGGGATTAAATAGTGGCCGAGTATTGAGAATCGCGTTTGGGGATGCGGATGTATCTGGTTATGGAATGATGAGTGAGGAAGGAGTATAGAAACATTACATAATGGAATGGTCAAAGACCCAATGCTTGGCTTTTCGCGTCCAACAAACATCATGCATGAATCGCATCACGCAAATGCTTACCTAAAAAGCGTTTCCTCGTCCCACTCTCCCCTCTCCATTCCAAACTTCAAGCATATAATGCGTTCATCGGGAGACCCAAATACGTCTGATCCAACGAGTCTACAACACCAACACGCGCTTCAAAAACCTCTCCTGCTCCGCGTCATCCAGCGAACCTCTGGCCGCATTCATCAAAGCCGCATCATTTTGATGACTCCTCAGAACGCATGTGTCAATGTGGGGCGACAACTTGCGCAAGATAGCCTTGACAAAAAATCGTTGGCCGCGACGACAGGCACCAGCCTCGAGTTGAGCGAGAGGAACGTTGTTGAGCGTATATATTCTCGCTGAGGAGAGCGCGGCCTGGAGGATATTGTTGGTCGGCAGATGTGGTTTGACCATGGCTTCGTGGAGGCGAGCGGTGAAGTCTGGGAGGTTTGGATAGGGCCGGAAGCTCAGCAGGTCCATGGTTGCGACGGCCGGCCAAAGGTGGCGGTGGGCAAGCGGATTTTCAAGTTGGTACATGGCGGACTCGCAACTAGAGTATTTGCGATGTGCGGAAAGTGGGCTGTCGGTGGTGTCGATCAGTGCTGGGTCGAGGATTTTGGCGACCGACTGATCTTGCTCCTCCGCTGGAACTTGAGGGACATGGTTGAATTTGAGGTCCAAGACTCTCTTAAGGTATTCGAGCGAGCTCTGAGGCTCGAACGCGTAGTTCAACAGGTGGAACTTGCGCTCGATTTCCATCCAACGGCTGTAGCGATTCTTGTAGCAATGGGCTGTAGGCGAGTTTAGGAGCGTCAGCGCAGCTTGTGGTAACCAAGGTTTCCGGTGGTGTGCCGGCGGCAACGCGTGCATCGTAGGGAATTATAAACAAAATGATGCTCGGTGCCTGCGACTAAGTCGAACTCCACAAACTTTCAGAAGGAGTAGCCATGGATAGTTAAAGCGTATTTCGCGTTGAATTTTTTTTGAGTCATGCTAAGCCACCAGAGGTATATAACATTCGCAATCGTGACATTCATCCTACCCTACTTGCTTCTGCATCCTTCAACCCCACCCACCTCACACCTGCCCATACCAGCTGCTCTTATCTATACAACACCTGACCTCCCCCTCCCCCCATCTCCTGCGACACGCTTTAACTAATACAAATTACCTACATATGGCCTTTTACTTCTTCGGCACTACCGCCCACCACATCGGCAGAGACGTAGATATATAACAAACGACAAATCCTTGCTCGAATCCTGTATTTCCTCACCAACCATCAAGCACACCATTGAAAGCATCAGCCGTTACCCACCCCACACTCGAACCTTCAATACTCCTGCCGCGAGATTTCCCCCTTTGTCAACGAACGCGACCTCAATTCTGAATAAGGAATCGTCGAAATGGATAGTCAGTGTTAATTTTATTTGTCATTATTATTATTATTCTCCTCCCTATCCTATCACGACCTAACGCAGCAGCCTCTTTCTTCTATCGCCATTACTAGCCGTTCGCTTCACCCAAGCCCTACAATACCAGCATAAGCGCGACCACGGCGATAAAGGCCGCCGTGTGGAGTTAGAGGCTACCTTGCCCACAAATATCGGCACTCCGGTCACCGCCGCACAGCAGCAGCAGCAGCAAAAGCCCGACGAAGGTGGCGTGGCAGACCGCCTGTTCAGTAAGAGTCTCTTTTTGTTTAGAGATGGGATCCTGTGACTTAGCCATCCAATCTCACATGTCTTTTTTTTGTTTATATCTTTCTGAACGTAATTAGGGTCCATGCAGGCAACCATGGCACGTGTCGCCCATTAGGGCGATGATCACATCATAATTAAATCTGTTTGATTTTCTTTGGGGGAAAGACGACGGTGAATGATTGACAAGGGAACGTCATGCGCCTGATATATTAATAACGATTGGGAGAACGTTCTTGTATATGTACCCGATTTGTTGCAAATATATTAATTCCTCTCTGATTGTGCTGCGGACGAGGTGGTGGACCTTTTTAATTTTATACTGAAGATAGCAAATGGTGTTGGTCGATTCGCTTACTTCGGGATGGTCGTCCTTTCGCGAGTTGACGTCTATAGTAATTTTCCTGGCGTCCGTATACAAAATCCCTTCCCAAAATTTATCGTTACAATCGTACCCAAACCACCATTGTCGCATCACGATTCGGGGAACGGAGGATGGCATTGTGGGTGGGAGTAAAAGCGTGGCATGTAAGTGATGGCGCATGCAAGAATGACGAGATTGTGGATAAGCATAATGAGCGTGATGGATTAAATAATGGTAATTCAGTGCCTTTATAATGAACGATTTGTCTTGGCCTTGAACCCTTCCTATCCTTTGCCGTAATCCCTCCCTGCTTCGTTCTACTTCCACCGTTTCGCCGTAATCCCTCCTTCCCCGCTTCATTCTGCTTCCACCGTTCCGCCGTAATCCCTCCCTACTTCGTTCTGTTTCTACCGTGGTCTCCTTCCATCGCTCTGCCATAATCAAAATAGACGATGCTGTATTATTTTCATTAATAAAAGTACGATCTTTAAAATGAACTGCCTTTTCCAAGTTCTGTTTTGTTTTCGTCCAGAACATCGTATACATGTTCAAGTACACGCCACACCGCGCCTCAATGAGACACCCAGTACTCGGCAACCTCGACCAAGTCTTCGATTGCGGTATTGTGGACGACAGAGCCATTCAGCACGACCTTCGGATCGGTGCTAGCTGCTACAGTGGCCTTCTTTGTAGCTGGTGGCGGCGATGGGACCCAGCCATTCTCTTATGTCGGTCGGAACGCCGAAGTTAATAGGGTCAGTCAGTCAGAGCCTTTAATACCGCACTGCTGCGAGTGGCACCGCCGTCTTTCACCACCTTGAGAAAGTCAATCCACCCATTCTCAGATTGTAGACCACCTAGCTGCAAATTCGCTTTCGCCCCCTTCGACGCCTACATACCCAACCAGGTCGCAAACTATCTGCCTAAGGAAAAAAAGAACTTTTTTTCCGTGGACCGGTACAAGACACGTTCGGCAGCTCGGTGTGTCATGAGCCAAAGCAAATCCGACAAACACCCTAGCTCACGCCCTCGTTCGGATTCTTACCCTCTCCCGCGCTCGTTTTTGCCGAGATCGTCTCTGCATCCAGATCCTCACGTTCTCCGTTTGCGCCGAGATTTTTCAGGTCCGGCTGTAGCGCATTCACATGCCGCGTCCCCGAGATCGTGCGCAACTACTCGGTTGAGAGAACTGGCTCGTGTACCGGGGAGAGATGCGCCCGACCCGCCCACCAGCCTGAACTGAACTCAAACTCTCGCGTTCTCCGTGCCTCGACGAGGGCCTGCGCAAATTGTGGATATGCAGGAGTTCACCACCGCGGACGTATGAACAAGGCCCTGATAATGGGGGCGCGTTTTTCATCCTGACAATTTTACCGGGTGTTTGGCTTCGGTGCTCATTGTGCACCCAGAATGCGAGCCATAGTGATCTTCCGCATTTTAGGGATACCTTCACTTCATCTACTAGAATCATCGCCATATAGTGTGCGTTGTCACGTGGCGCTGGTACATTCGTCCCAGAGACGCTCTCTTCATATCCTGCATACGACTTGGACCTGAACGATTGATAAACTTGGTGTGGAAATGTTACCTCCCTCATTACTTTTGAATATATATTAAAAAATTGTTCGTCCAGAACGAAATCAAACGATCGTGTACTTGGCAATCCCTGGCATTGACATTCCATTGTTCATCCGGCTGGCCATCTCAAAAACCAGCATGTACTCCCCCGCCTCCCTCACCTCGATCTCTGCTTCGTAATATGTCGCCTCCCCGTCCTCGTCCACCTTGTGTATCTCGTACCGGTTCTCCCACCGTGTCATCAGCAAGAACATCTTGGGCGCCGCCGCGCCCCGCTCGAAACACGTGATGGCGAAGCACATACGCCCGCTCGATCGCGCGAGCCGGCCTTCCAGTGGTGAGGTGATGGTAGTGGCAAGCGGCGCAATAAACGGTTGAAAATGCGGAAGTTGCTGGCCCGGGCCGTGGTTGGTCACCATGTACGTAAGGAAGCTGGGAGATGGTTCCTGGGATTCGAGAAGAACGTTAGACATGTGGGGAAGGAAGAGAAGAAGTTATCCTGAAAACAGTGACAAAGCTCCTGAAAAAAATAAAAGCGACCAAGCAAAATAGCGCGAGATACATACGTTCACCTTCAAGGCCACCACCAATTCCAGTCGATACCGCCCCCTCTTGGGACACACGACACGTACCCAGAAAACATTTCGAGCATTGTACCCAGCCATCCTTTGTGCAATGACATGCGAATCGTCCACGGGTTCACCCGGCATTAAAACATTACTCCCCATCTTGGAAAGCGCCCCGTGGACGGACGCGCCCTTCGGGATATTGCCGAACTCGAGGTACAAATTAACCACATCATCCCCGGTCTCGAGTATGGGCTCTCTCGGTAGTGGGTACAATATGCTGACATCATAACCGAAATACAGCGGTCGCACTTGCGGCAGACCAAGGAACTCGTCTTCCGTGAGAGGCGGATCCAGGTACTGCTCCTTGAGTGTTCCGGCGAGATGAGTGTAGATGATCTTGTTCGGCGGTAGAAGGAAGTAGTACGGGTTGAATTCCTTCTTGGTCGTACGGGTAACGAAGTCAGCGGGCCCGGCGCCCCAGGTCGAGTCGACGACGAGGTACTGGTGGTTGACCAGGACGACGTTCCAGGCGTGGTTGGTCGGCTTCCCGTACGGGTCGTGCTCGACCTTGGTCACGCCCGGTTCGATCTTGGCGTAACCGCTGACGACCCACGAGGTCAGTCCAGCTGCCTGGGAAAGCGCGTGGAACAGGCTTGCGTAACCCGCACAGACGCTTGAGCGCGTGCGGAGAACGTCCTCTGGCTTGGAGGAAATGGGGAGCTTGTCAAGAAAGGCGGGGACGTTGTAGACAATGTTGTCCGTCAACCAGACGTAAATGGCGCGGAACTTGTCTACGGGATCCACAAAGGGAGAGGTTAGATAGCGTGAAAGACTGTGGATGGTGGCAGTCTCTCGAGGTGGGCATGCACGGGCGTAGGCGTCGATTTCGGCAAAGGACGATTCGTCGAGCTCAAGAGGATAATTGTAGCCGCTTTCGACAACCAGTTCACAACGACTGCAAAAAAAAAAAAAAAGGTCAGCTGGACGTCCAACTGAGATGAGACTTGAGGCCTCTTACATGCCGACAATCTACCGTCTTGAATGAATGAAAGCGTTTAGAACAAAACATGTACCTTAGCCGAGACATCCCGTCGTCAATGTAATTGTCCGATCGTTCAAGTAGAAGAGGACCATTATGAGCTACCGTAGCGCCAGGTTTCGAACCATTATGCAGGGAGGGCGGTCCAGGAACAGATTTCTTCGCGCTGGGCACTGTGGGCAGAGATGGTCTCGAAGCAGTTGGCACCACGGGAGCGGTTGGCTTGGAGGAGATTGGTACCACTGGGGTAATTTCGACCGGGTTGGGCCGTCTAGGTAACGGTGGTGGTTGTTCATCAATAGCTTTACGTGGCGGGAGCGATGGGGCCTCCCTCTTGACTTCCAAGTCAAGAGGCCGGCGCTGGATCGTGGGTTTTCGTGGTGGCAAGGGTTTCGGTGCCGGCTCCTCGTCGGATGTCGGCGTCGGTTGTTGTATCAGGTTCCTGCGTGGCGGCAAGGGTTTCGGTGCCGGCTCCTCGTCGGAAGTCGGCGCCAAGTGTTGTATCAGGTTCCTGCGTGGTGGCAAGGGTTTCGGTGCCGGCTCCTGGTCGGATGTCGGCGCTGGGTGTTGTATCAGGTTCCTGCGTGGTGGTAAAGGTTTTGGTGCCGGCTCTTCGTCGGATGTCGGCGCCGGATGTTGCATCAGGTTCCTACGTGGTGGCAAGGCTGGCTTCTGTTCTGCTTGCTGTTCGTCCGATGGTGGCCTGATCAGGTTTCTACGAGGTGGCACAATAGGCCTCTCATTCTCGGTTCGCTCATGGTTCTTTGACATTCCATTCACGGTCACTCGTGGTGGTATTCGCGGCCTCTCCTCGTCGGGCTGTTCTTTGTCTATCCGTTCGACATAGACTAGTGGGAAGCTCCCGAATCTGCCACCGGTGGCGCCGTTGAGCCAGTCACTCGTCTCTTTCGCCATGACCTCTATGGTGTCGCCTCGTTTGAAGGATAAATCCATGGGGTGGGCTGAGGAGTAGTCATAGCGTGCGCGTGCATGGTATATGGGACGCCAGAGGAAGGTCTCCCAGTGTTGTTGCATGGTGTATGGTGTGCGGAGATGAGATGCGAGAATGTTGTCCTACAAACTTATCGAGCAATTAAATGTGCTTCGCCACCGGGCGAGGGTGCAACGCCACAGTTTCTCAATTACGCACAGAGCAATTTGCGAAGTCTATCTCGCGACTTAGCGACGTTTGAGGCTTAGTCTATAATTAATTCTTGATAGTCAGTGTCACACAGACTATATGAGTATTTATTTATTTATTTATTTATTTATTTTTTCAAGTGCCAACTATATGAGTATTTATGTATACTAATTTGATATGAAATATAAATATAA
>RQIL01005021.1:0-12790 GCA_003951145.1 Jimgerdemannia lactiflua
GCGCAGCCGCACCCCATTGCTTCACACAGTTCTGACATACATTGGAGATTCAGCGAGGTCAAGGTCGTGTTCTGCTTCAAACACTCGGCTAGGGCGCGTGCCCCCTCGTGGCCGATGCTGTTCGCTGAGAAATAAACAGGGGGAGATGAGCAAACACGCACACATCGTGAGCTTGATTCCATTGCGCAGCCGCACCCCATTGCTTCACACAGTTCCGACATACCCCCGAGATCCAGCGAGGTCAAGGTCGTGTTCTGCTTCAAACACTCGGCTAGGCCGCGCGCCCCCTCGTGGCCGATGCTGTTGTCTGAGAAATAAACAAGGGGATATGAGCAAACACGCACACATCGTGAGCTTGATTCCATTGCGCAGCCGCACCCCATTGCTTCACACAGTTCTGACATACCCCGGAGGTTCAGCAAGGTCAAGGTCGTGTTCTGCGCCCCCTTGTCGCCGATGCTGTTCGCTGAGAAATAAACAGGGGGAGATGAGCAAACACGCACACATCGTGAGCTTGATTCCATTGCGCAGCCGCACCCCATTGCTTCACACAGTTCTGACATACATTGGAGATTCAGCGAGGTCAAGGTCGTGTTCTGCTTCAAACACTTGGCTAGGGCGCGTGCCCCCTCGTGGCCGATGCTGTTCCCTGAGAAATGAACAGAAGGAGATGAGCAAACACGCACACATCGTGAGCTTGATTCCATTGCGCGGCCGCACCCATTGCTTCACACAGTTCTGACATACCAGAGAGATTCAGCGAGATAAAGGTCGTGTTCTGCTTCCGACACTCGGCTAGGGCGCGCGCCCCCTTGTCGCCAATTTCGTTGCCTTCAAAATAAACAATAAATGAGCGAACATGCATGATTGTGAGCCTGATTCCATCACACAGCTGCAGTCCGCAATGCTTCACATAGTCCTGGCATACAGAAGAGATTCAATTCGGTCCAGGTCGAGTTGTGCTTTAGAGACCTGACGAGGTCGCAACCAATGCTGTTGACTGTAAATGAACAGGTAGTGAGCAGACATGTACAGATCATAAGCTTGACTTCATCACACAGCTGCATATAATGCTTCTCACAGTTCTGACATACAGAAGAGATTCAGCTCGGTCAAGATCGTATTCTGCTTCAGACACTCCGTTAGGGCGCGTATCTCTTCGCCGCCTATGATATTCTCTTTAAAATGAACAGGGGATATGCGAACACGCACAGATCGTGAGCTTGATTCCATATAGCTGTACACAATTTTGCACTGTCCTAACATACGTTCGAGATTCAGCTCAGTCAAGGTCATGTTATATTTCAGATATTTAATTAAGGAGCGTGCCCCCTCCCTGCCAATGTTACTCCCTTTAATAGAACAGGGTATGAGCGAGCATGCACAGATCGTGAGCTTGATTTCATCATGCAGCTGCACCTAATACCTCACATAGTTGTGACATACCAGAGAGATTCAGCCTGGTCAAGGTTGTGTTCTGCATCAAAGACTCGGCTAGGACGCGTGCCCCCTCGTCGTCAATAATATTTCCTTTAAAATGTTCAGGGAATGAGAGATCGTGAGCTTGATTACATCACGCAGCTGCACACACACAATGCTTCACACAGTTCTGGCATACTATTAAGATTCAGCTCGGTCAAGGTCGTGTTCTGCTTCAGAGCCCCGGCTAGGGCGCGTGCCCCTTTGCTGCGGATGTCATTTCCTTTGAAATGAATAGGGATGAGCGAACACACACAGATTGTAAATTTGATTTTATCACACAGCTGCATGCAATACATTATATAATTCTGACATACCAGAGAGATTCAATTTAATCACGGCCGTGTTCTGTTTCAGAAACATTGCTAGGGCGCGTGCCCCTTCATCACCGATGTAATTTCCTTTAAAATGAACAAATATGCACAGATCATGAACTTGATTCAATCACACGGTTGAACACAATACCTCACACAATCTGGACATACCAGAGAGATTTAGTGCCAAGGCGCGTGATCTTTCGTCGACGACGCAATTCCCTTTAAAATGAGTGAGCATGTACAGATCGTGAGCTTGATTTCATCACGCAGCTGAACACAATTCCTCACACAGTCTGAACATACCGGAGAGATTTAGCTCGGTGAAGGTCGCCCCTTCGTCGCCAATCTTATTCTCTTTAAAATAAACAGGAGATGAGCGAACACACACAAATCGAGGGCTTGATTCCGTCAGGTAGTTGTACACAATGCGTCACACAGTTCTGATATACCAGAGAGATTCAGCTCGGTCAAGGTCATGTTCTGCCTCAGAAACGCGGATAGGGCGCATGCCCCCTTGTCAACAATGCTATTATCTGTAAAATAACAAGGAATTGGCGAACATGCACAGATCGTGAGCCCGATTCTGTCACGCAGCTGCACACAATGTTTTACATAGTCATGATATACCAGAGAGATCCAGCTCAGTCAAGCTCGTGTTTTGCTTCAAAGACTCGGCTAGACCTTGTGCCCCCTTGTCTCCAATAATATTTCCTTTAAAATGAATGAACATGCACAGATCGTGAGCTTAATTTCATCACGCAGATGCACACAATACTTCACACAGTCATAACATACCAGAGAGATTCAGCCTGGTCAAGATCGTGTTCTGTATCAGAGACTCGGCTAGAGCGCATGCCCCCTCGTTGTCAATAATATTTCCTTCAAAATGATCAGGGAATGAGCAAATACACATAGATTGAGAGCTTATTCCATTATGTACACACACAGTGCTTCACACAGTTCTGACATACTATCAAGATTTATCTCAGTCAAGGTCAAGTTCTGCTTCAAAGACTCGGCTATGGTACATGCTCCCTCGTTACCAATGAAATTTCCTTTAAAATGAAGAGAAAATGAGCAAACATATACTTAATTCCTGCACACAATTCTTCACACGGTTCTGACATACCAGAGAGATTTATCTCGGTCAAGGTTGTGTTCTGCTTCAAAGACCCGGCTAGGGCGCATGCTCCCTCATGGCTGATGTTATTCTCTTCAAAATGAACAGAGGATGAGTAAACATACCCAGATCATAACTTGACTCTGTCACAAAGTTTTGACATACCAGAGACATTCAGTTTGGTTAAGGTTGTGTTCTGCTTCAGAGACTCGGCTAGGGCACATGTCCCCTCATCGCCAATGCTATTTTCTTTAAATGAACAGGGGATGAGCAAACGCACAGAGCATGAGCTAGATTTATCATATAGCTGCCCATAATCCTTCATATAATTCTAACATACTTTCAATATTTAGCTCAGTAAAGCTTGTGTTCTGCTTCAAGTATTCGACTAAGGAGCGGGCCAATAGAACACCAATGCTGTTGTCTAAATATGAATAGGGAATATGAGAACCCCCAGATCATAAGTTTGCTCCTACATACTATAATACTGTAAACAATAGTTAACATACTGCTAAGATTGAGTTTGGTCAAGTTTGTATTCTGCTTTAAAAATTCGAGGATATTACGTGCTGCCCTGTCACCAATACTCTTTCCTGAAGATAAACAAAGATGAGAAATTAAGTATATAAAGAGCTTAATATTTTATAAACAATAGTTCTTATAATTTTATCACAATTTTGTCATACCAGAGAGATTCAACTCATTCAAGATCATGTTCTGCTTCAAATACTCAGCTAGGAATCTTGCCTCTTCATCATCAATGTTATTGTTTAAAAATAAACAAAGGATGAATAAATACATATATAATGCAAGCTCAATTCCATCAGATAACTACAAATAATAATTTACGAAATTCAGACATACTGGTCACATTCTGCTTCAGAGGCTCAGCGAGGACATCAATCTCGCCAGTCTCAATGCCTTTCTCTGATATATGTTAACAATCAACATACATAAACTAAGAGTTAGCTGTAAGCCCAATTGTGGTATAGAAAACTATTATTTCTTATCCGATCATCGCCTGCCTCTCACTCGCCACCATTACCTGTGATACTATCATGGTCTGAATGATGGAAGAAGAAACAAGAACACAAATGACTATTAGTTTGTAAATGTAAATATGATATGCAGTGGGCTGTAGTACAACATACCTAGACTTGGTTGCTGCGGTGGAGTGACAAGTGCCAGTTGGGAGTCCTCTTCTGCGATTCGCTTGAGTTGTTCACATGTGTAGAATTCGCTTTTGGCGACGCTGCTACTGGCGACGCTGCCGGCGACGCTGCTGGCGACGCTGCTGTTTCGGAATTCCAACTCTTGCTGATATATGGCCCGTCGTGAGACAATGAACGATTCCACCTCGGGTAAAAACGGCACTGGTGCAATTGCAAGTCGTCCCAAAATTTGCCATTCCATGCTCGGTTGCAAGAAAGAAGAAATCCCGACTAAATCGGCTGCACATTCAATCAACTGATTGTAGACTTGAAGGGCGCTCGGTCGCCGGTCGGGATCGGGATGCCAGCAGCTCCGAATGACATTGTTGAACGCCGTTGGTGCACCAGGGATCATCTGCTCTCGGAGTCCATCTGGATTGCTGGCAACAGCCGTCGATGCGATGCCTTGTGGTGGGACGCCGACGATCAGCTGCCACAGCAGGGTTCCCAAGCAGTAGACGTCCGATTTCTGTGTAAACTGTATATTCTTGAAGATCTCTGGAGGGAGGTATTCTTTCCGACCATAGGCTCCTTGCTTGAAATATGCCCCTTCCACAGAACGGCTAAGGCCAACATCGATCAAGAGCGTGATGTGAGACTTGTGGAATACTACGTTACCCGCATGGAGATCCTCATGGATGAAACCCATATCATGGAGACTGGCTAAGCGGCTGGCGAGTTTTATGGCGTATGTTAAGGCGATGTACCAATCACCATCTTGTTCGCATGGCTGATTCTCGAGAGTACCCAGGTCAGCAAACTGCATAACCATCAGATACACGCGGGTCTCTGGATGTCGTGACAAACCAACAATTTCCATTGTAGGAGGATTGTTGGCGTCATCTCCGCAGCGACTCAAGTAAACATTCAGCACTAACTATATTGTTAGGATGAAGACATAACAAGGTTACTGATAAGTGAAAATATATTGTATATTACACCAACTGGATCTCACCTCTGGAACCATCGATAACTTCAATTCTTTGGCGGCCACCTGGTACTCTATTGACTTCACATAAACATATGCCTGGTAGACTTTGGAAAACCCGCCTTCGGCAAGTTGCTGAAAACCATGTAGTTTATTTGTCGGAATCCAGGCAAGGTATGGCTCCAGCTGCGGCACGCCCAAGGTGTCGAGGCAGGCACGGAGTTCTTGGTCGCTACGGGAATACCGATTCTTCCATGCCAAGATTTCTGTTTGGTGGTTTCTGTGCAGGTCGTCCCAGGGTTTTAATCGGGCCAGCAAGTTCTGTAGGCGGGTGTTGGCGGACATATTTTCAAACGATTTTTGACGCAAAGACCATTTCGGTGTATGTCACACCACATCACATGACGGCCATAATTTATCGGAGGCCCCAGTTCGGGCCACGAAGTCTTCCTGATGCAGCTTGAGGTTGATCTGCTCTCGGGTTATTTCACCACGCAACCCGTAAGCGCGCCATTCGCAGAACCGGCGAGTATATCCGAAGGGCAGCTATTCAGAAGTATGTCGGTTATTCTTTTTTGTGGGGGAATTTCTCTAACATATTAGCCCCGAAAAGTACATCTGGCTGACTGACTGACGGGTCCCTCAGCAAGGACGAAAATGAGGGTCATAAGCGATCGGAAGCAGGTTACGAGGCTCCGAGGATGACCGCGAGATAGAATGTGTGGAATGCGAAATGTAGATAGTCGTGGGATTTTCTTTGGGATATTTAATTGATAGGAATTACAAAGAAATCGAAATTCGAACAGTGTGAATAAATGTCAATTCATCAGAAGCTAGTGACCAATGAGAACACCTAACACCTATTACTGTTCCGCGACCTCGACAATCCTTCCCTCGACCACGGGCCCGACACTAGCCCACTTCCTGACCCACCTAACCACATCCTCCTCCCCTTCCTCTTCTTGCCCTTCCTCCGTCTCTTTACTCTTCACCTCCTCCGACTTTTCTTCCTCCAACTCGGCCACCACCTCCTCACACTTCCTCATAAACTTCGTATCCTCGACATCCTCTCCAGCCATAGACCCATGCGCGCCTCTCAGACAACACGGCCGCCCCTTCACCGAATGCGTGAGCGCGTCGCATATCCCGCCCTTGGTCGTCGAATGCGCCGCGAGCGCACGCGACCAGCCATGAGCCCGGGCATGGGCTCCGTCCGTGCCTTCTTCCCCACCTGTGACGGAAGACGCATCGGTCTCGGCGCCGGATCCAGACTCTGAGATTTCCGTCCCGGAAGGCGTCTCGGTCCCGGACTCGGTCCCAGATTCCGGGCCAGCGGCCACCTGCAACCTCCTCGCGCGCCCGTTCCTAGCGTGCCGTCGCCACACACGGGCAGCCTCGACGACGCGCTTGTGGGTGGTGCACTCGTGCTCAAAGTGGGTGCGCATGGCGTTGACGTACTTGAGTCCCAGAAAGTAACGCCGAAAGAGTGCAGAGATGAGCATACCGTTTTCCCCGTCTACGATGTAGTCCTGGGGTGGGGTCACAAGGGAGGTGAAACCGTCGTATCCCTGTGCCATATACTCCCGCGTCGCCAGCACATACTCTCGCTCCAGATCAAGTGGCTCGCCCTGCGGCTGGGACGGCAACGGTGCTGGTCTGCCCGTCGGTGGTGCCAGAAGCCCTGACGGATGCTGCCTTTCTCCGCCGTGGTGACTATTGCCGTTCGACTTCGTGACGAGCACCTTTCGTACCCTAGCACCCGGCTCGCCCTTCGGGTCCCATTCGATGTGCAGCCCAGCGACCTGCGGAAACCTTCCCTCCTGTTTCGGGTACTCGGCGAAAGAGTTTTCGAGTGCCGCTAGGACGCGCGCGCCAGAAATACGGATTACGACGACGGGATCCTCAAATGGAAAGAAGTTCATGATATCGCCGAGGGTGATGACGCCCTTATCGATGATGGCGTCGCCTCGCAGAGTTCCGCCGCAACAGATGGCGAAGTCGACGCCCGTGGGAATGCAGGTGGCGTAGGCGTGCTGCATGAAATCGGCGGTCAGGTTGCCAAGGTTGGATTCGCGCGTGCGTACCGTCGAAAAGAGGCCATCGAGGGGCGTGCGCGTGTAGCCAATTGGACGAGAGGTTTTGGCGCTCACTAACGTGGTCACTTGGGCGATGATTGCCGCGGTTGGCGAGTGCTCGGCCAGAGTGGAGGTAATCTCTTGGCGGGTGACTGTTTGGGTGTGTAGGGAGAAGGGGATCAGAAGATTGATCCAAAATTACGCCCTCAAACAATTAAAGAGACAACGAAGCATGCACGTACCTTCAACCTCGACCACTTCCTTCCTCCCCTCCCCCACCGGATCCCCGACCACAATCTTGACGACGGATAACTCGCGAAAGTCCGTACCGCTCTTGACGACGCGTACGCGCGGGTTCGGCTCCCCGGGTTCTGGGTCCGTTCCTCCCTGGGCTGCAATGTTGCGGTCGCGCGACCAGTCCGGGCCGCCGAGAGCGAGGGATTTGGAGACATAGTAGAAGTGATCGTGGCTGTGTAATTATTGTTATTATTTGGGGGGGAGAGTATGATGTAATGTATGCACACCAACCATGCATGATGGCGTTCAAACCGACTGGATTCAAAACACTCACCCGCCAAGCACGAGATCCACCTCCCCCGCCGTCTCCTGTGCGAAGATCAGGTCGTTTTGCAGCCGCATGTGGGTCAGCGCCACCACAATGTCTACAGCGTGCGGACCAGACGGGTCGCGTAGCATCCGTGAGAGGTCGCGCGCCTTATCAGATGCAGAGTGGTATTTGAGGTTGGGCGGGAAATTGGGGATCGTCACAATCCACTCTCTGAAGAGGAGGTGTGGGTCACGTTATCGTAATCTCTACATTGCTCACATGACAAAATCCCCTGTACATTGTGCAGAAATGTTCCTCCTTCGCCTTTACCCTTGAACTTACTTCTCGACAAGCCCAATGATGGCAACCTTGATGCCGCTCTTCCTTCCCTTAAGCACGAGGAACTGGCCCAAACCCTCGGGCGGCTCGCCCGTGGCCTCGTCCAAGACATTGGAAAGCAGCCAGGGGAAGTTGGTTTCGCCGATCAGCTTCTGCAGGTTGGGCACGCCAAAGTCGAAGTCGTGGTTGCCCGCCAGGGAGGCGGCTATATGAAGCTGGTTCATGATTGGGATCCTATAGGGTGAAGCATGGAACGTTGGTGGCCAAAACCAACGATAATTGGACTAAAATAAAGGAAGAGATATGTACATGTGATTCCCCCTCGTAATGGAGCTCTCGATGCTCGGACTGAACACGTCGCCGCTGAACAGCACCCAGTGGTCCTCTTTCTCGTTGAGACTGGCGAGACAGTTGTTTATGGCGGTGGCAAAGCGGGCGGCCCCCCCGATGGGCTCCTTTTTCTGCGGGTTGATGTGGTAGACATCGTTAAAATGCACGAGGTTGAGGGTGGTGGGCATGGTACAGGAGGGAAAAAGACGGAATCTAGGTTGGGTTCGGACTGGTTTTGATAATTTATGGAGGACAAGTGACTGTCATAACAGTAAATAATTAAGATGGCGCGTTGAATGGTGTCGTTCGTTCGTTCAGAGTGAGTGATGGTAGGAAGAAAGAGAAGTGCATCGCGTGTGATGTCAACGCATTGACCTAGCTCCTCTTGGGCTCTTTTCCTTCTCTCTTAGTCATTCTATATACATTGCATTGTCCACCATGGCCGCCAAAACGAACTCCCAGCTGCCCCCCTTCCCCAACACCCAGTTTTGTATCCTTGCCGTACCCGAACCCCACGTCCTCCTCGTCACCATCAACCGCCCTAAGCAGCTTAACGCCCTGACCCTCGAGGCCTCATGGGAGTTGAGCCGCGTCTTCGACTGGGCCGAGGACCAGCCCGACGTGTGGGTCGTCGTGGTGAGTTTATTGTTTTACACAAGGGTCACACTATATCTAGTAGCACCGCCTCGGTCCGGGTACCTTTTTCACCACACCCGCACGTCACGGATCCCTAACACGCTACCCACAGATCACCGGCGCGGGTGAGCGCGCCTTTTGCGCTGGCATGGACCTTAAGAGTGCCCACGCCACCCAGGGCTGGCCCCAAGATGTCATGCCGCCCACGGGATTCGGCGGCCTCAGCAGAAGGAACGACGCCCGTAAACCTGTCATCGCTGCCGTTAACGGGATCGCGCTCGGTGCGTAGCGGAATTTGTTCGTCTTGTTTTTCGTTGTTTGAGAGTAATCGGCAGGGGAATTGTCAACGGTACTCGCTCGGCTATCACTGATTTCCTGGCTGTAACGACGTTCCGACACTACATTCTCACATTCTCACATCGTCAGGTGGCGGCATGGAGATCGTCCTGGCATGCGACATCGTCGTCGCGTCCGAGAAGTCCACCTTCGGCCTGCCGGAAGGTATCGTGTCATGTTGGACCTACTCCTCGCATATAAATATTGGATCCATTCGTTCCATATCGCTCACTTAACTCTATCCATCCCACACCTCCCCTCCCTATAATCCTCGCAGTCAAACGCGGCGTTGTTGCCGGAATGGGCGGCATTGCCCGCGTCGCCCGCGCCGTTAGTACGTACCCTCCCTGTTCACACAATCATTCCCATTATCTCATCCTCGTATTGACATGATTCGATCCCTCCCCCACACACAAACCCTTAGCCTACCAACGAGCCGCTGAAATTGCCCTCACGGGACGCCACCTCACCGCCACCGAGGCGCGCGATTTCGGATTTGTCAACGAGCTTGTCCCCCGCATCGAGGATGTCGTTCCGCACGCGTTGGCGTGGGCGAAGAGGATCGTCGAGGCGTACGTATCCACTATTCTGAGTTTAGAGGGTTGTGGAAAAAGGAGGATTTCTTTTGGCAACCCTACTTACCCCAGGCTCATAAACATAGATCCCCCGACGCCGTCCAGCTGACCAAGAAGGGCCTGCTACTCGCTCTCGAAACCGACTCGCTTACGAACGCCACCGCGCAGTTGCTTGATTCGCCCGAGGCCGAGAAGTGGCTGCGCGGCGACAACCTCAAGGAGGGGCTGCAGGCGTTCGTCGATAAGAGGGCGCCAAGGTGGAGGAGCCCTGGTGGGGGGAGTAAGTTGTAGAAGGGAGATTTAGGAGGGGAGATGAATGAAATGAACGTTGATGGAGATTGTACCAATGCACTGTGGGTCACGCACGAGTGGATTGCGGGCGAATTGTAAACTGTGAAGTGTCTATTAATAATAAAGAGGCATTTACATGAAAGTGCATACCAAACCCCATCCCACAACCCAACAAGACCAAACGGCGCTACGCCACCCGCATGGAAGTCTTTGTGTACGATTTCTCGGATGCCTGGTCTTCCAGTTCCTGACGATGTTGAAAACTGACAATCAACCAAAAGTATCTGTTACGGATGACAGCCGAGTACGAGCAAGTCAATTTATATAACTTGAAGCTTGGGTTGTCGTCGCAACCCTGGACGCAAGCGTCGTTCTCTCAAAGACTGGTTCATCACTCACAATCTCCAAAAACATTAGCGTTTTCATATTTTCGTGAGAACGACATATTCTCCTTCCGTCATGTCATGGCATCGAGGCGGGGTCGTACATGATTTTTTTTAATTACAAGATGAAGAATATAACGGTATGTGGATTTGGAGGACAAGATGCGACTACATAGAACGTGGCTATAATACAGAGGGACTTCTTCAGCCTATGGCGCATCACCACCTTCCATCTTTGCACCATCAAACTCCAACATGAGCCTAACGAACTCCTAGTTCGCGTTCAAACATCTCGGCGGCGCGATGACCTTGAGCCTCAGGCACGTCCTCACAATCCTCTTCACTAACTGGCCATCAAACTCATTACAATAGCTAAGCAACAACCGGCCACTCGCTACCGGTCTTCCCTACACGACGGTGCCTTTGATCTTGTAGCGCATTTTCTAGGGTACGGCCATGGCGCATCAGGACGGAGAGAAACAGGTTGTCGACGTTCCGGCTACCCTCGAGACAGAGAGGGCAGGAAGTCCAGAGCGTCTACAGGGACGCAGAACGCATTGATCAGTTGGTCAATAAGGATATGGATTGCGGGCAGTATAGGCCGAGCGCAAGATGAGCGAGGGATTTGAGATCGTTGCAAAGGGACGATAGAGCTTAGGTTAAAGCGGATGGCGCGAGCCAAAGCTGGTTAAGGAGGAGAGGAGGCGGAGTGTATTGGATGTGGGGAATGAACATCTAACTCGTAAGGATACTTACAAGGCTCAAAAGTATGAGGTCTCAGTGGCCTCACTACACATTAGGTAGGAAGGCGCATTAAACCTTCTGTGGTGAGCTATATGTCCAGCGGATAACTTTTGGTCGATGATGAGGATGTCACGCCAGTAAATGGACTTTGTCCTTTTCCTTGGTGATGGTATCTTGCTGCACTACCAGAAATTTGGCAAGCAATTAAATTAAATTGGCCCTCCCATTGAACTCGAATCTAAAAGAAGGCCAATGCGCGAAGCATCCCATTGTACTCTCTAACAGCATGCCTGAATTTCGCAGGGCTCCGGTTTTTTTAATTAGCGGATAAGAACCCCGACAAACCGGTTCTTTCATTATAGCGGCTTTCGTCAGGTACGAGTGTCGACCGCTCGGAGACATTGAAATAAGAATGAGCCATGTACCCCCGCTAAGCGTGCAGCAACCATGTCAGCAGACGCACAATGACATCGGGCGTGCTGATGTCTTCTAGGCTGGGACTGCCACCCGCTGTTTTCAGCTATGACATTTCCTAGTAACCTCGGTCTGCTTCGGGATGGTCGGGAGTTGCTTGGAAGATTTTGCATCGTCGGCGTCTGCGATCTGCGCAAAGAATTCTTCAAATAGTTCAGCAAAGTCCAGGCTCTCCTGGCTCTCCTGCCCTCTCATAAGTATCATTACTTAGTTTAGCTTGAATGTGAATATATAAGTCTGTGAAGCCTCATCCGAAGGGATAACCAGCCATCACGGTAACATATATAGTGTGGCCCGTACCCGAACAGAACTCTGTAACCGGATACTTGTTCAAATTCGTCTCGCTCTTCAATATTTCCTTGTATTACCCTCAAATACGATTTCGTTTTGCATGAATAACGACAGTTCAGTTCATAAGAGAGCAAGTGAAGTATCATCGCAAGGAGGGCAATAGGGGATACCAATGACTCTGCTCGTATTGAAATGCCACAGTTTTCATCCGACACTAGTACTACAAGCACATTTTAGTCAGAATAATAGGGTAGATGACTTTATTATTATTTTGTACCAGGATTAGCCAATCAAATAAATATGTGTACAAAAAATCACGACGTACTAAGGATATGAAATAATGCCCTATATTCCATCTGCTGTTCCTCAATCTCAGGGGCTAACTCCACGGCGATACAGAATCCCGTGCTTGTGTTTGTGCTCTCCGTTTCAGGCAATTCTATCATGCAAACCCCATGACGTCTGCAATACACAGAGAAGAGGAAGAAGGGATTACATTCTGAGAACCAGGGTTCCAATTCTTCCAAATAAATAAATTTATCTTTTATCCAAATTAAACTAACTTCATCTATAGTTTGATGAACTCTTATTAGCTTTTTATTATCATCATATCCGTTATGTATTTAGTTAGCTCAATTATATATATATTATTAATATCATACTATCTGTATAATACTTTAAATAAGATCTGTCTAATTAAAATATAATAATTTT
>RQIL01005032.1:0-12790 GCA_003951145.1 Jimgerdemannia lactiflua
TTAAATTAGAGTTAATTTAATTAAATTAACTTTAATTTAATTTGAATATTGTGATTTAATTTATTTTAAGTACTATAATAGACCACAAAAATATACTATCCAAATTATAGCCAGATGATGTGAACAGCCAGATGATATGAATACTTAGTATAGTATAGTAACTAGCACAGCAACCATTGCTGTGGAAATTATATAAATAATCAGATAATCAAAGAAGAGAATAATATAGACAGTAGCTATTTATTAGATAGTAGCTGTCTGCTCAAACACATCATAAATAGCAATCTATAATTAGCCAGATAGTAACCAGATAGCAACCATAATATACATATAAAATACCTCAGTGACAAGAGTGAATAAACCTCAGTCTGAAATTGAAACCAAAAAGCAAAAGACAAGTCTGCCTGTAATATTTTAGTGTAGTTTATTTCTTTTTCTTTGTCTTTCTAGTATTTTCTATAACCTTCCAGCACCTTCCGAATGATTAGAAATCCTGTCTTGGCACTAAGCCACAGCTAGAACATTTCTGTCAATTCTATTCCTGTCTTAGCTAGTCACGGAACTTCATGGATCTTTATTTGTTATCATTGCTGAGAACCTTCCTCTTGGCATTTCCATTGATTACTCAGATCCTTCCGGATCCTTCTTTCATATCTTGTATAAATATCCTCTCTGTTCTCTTAAATAAAGCTCAGAATATTTTCTCCCTAAATCCACAAGAACTTCCTGAACTCTCAATAACTCTTCGAGCTATTTTAAGTACTTAGAATCTAGTTGCTTCCTCATTTCAGAAACCAGAACTATTATACTTGGTAGCAGCGGTTAAGTTACACCTTGCCTAAACAAGAAACCTCTCAAGAAACCCCTCAAGAACTACTCAAACACTATGTCCATGGATGCCAATGACTGGAGCAATACTTCTTATAATAACTATATCCCACAGAATACACCCTATATTCAGCAAGAAGAAGAGAAGGAACAGCCAATTCCTACTCAGTCATCTGGGACTATAGAAAGCCTGCTGTACACCACACTGGCCCAAATTTCCCAACTTCAAGAATGCCTAGACAAGAAGGAGGGCAAAGCCCCTGCATCTACATCTGTACCCACAATAGTATCTCTGACAGTAGTCACCATCAAGCCTCAGAAGCCTGACACCTTTGATGGCCAAAGAGGAGGACTGTCTACTGACGCTTGGCTTTTCCAATTGGAGCAGTATGGAGAACTGACCAATTTGGATAAAGCAGTACTAGTCCAATTTGCGGTCACACTCCTCCAAGGAAATGCTGCAATCTGGTGGCGAAATCATGTCCAGAATATAAGATTCTCTGGCCAAATCAAGGTCTGGGGCAAATTCTCAGATACCATTCAAGGCCAATTCAAACCTGTCAACAGCACCAAGGTTGCACGAGACCACCTAGCAAATGTCAAATAACTCAAGTCTGTGCAAGCATACAATGTACAATTTCTGTCAATTCTTTTGGAGCTACCTCATGTCACTGAAGACAAGAAGGTCAACAAGTACATCCGAGGTCTCAAGGGACAAAGCCGAGTTCATGTTGAACTAGAAGAACCCAAAGACCTAGACACTGCAATGAAAATTGCTGATAGGTTCGATATCATTACCTATGGCAACCGCTTCGAGCAGAAGAGACTACCATTCAACAACAACCACAGAAGGGAGGAAACCAAAGTCAGAACTATTGGACCTGCCCTCATGGATCTAGATACCATTGACAAGAACAAGAAGAACAAGCTTACACCTGAGGAAAAGGAGTGCCTCAAGAAGGCTGGAGCCTGCTTCTTTTGCCAACAGCCTGACCACATTGCCACAAAATGTCCCAAGAAGACTACCGAACCCAAGAGAATCCTGGTCCTGTCCAAAGACACTCAAGGTCACCAAGTCAAACAAGAAGTTGTACTCAATTTCATGCAAGTTAATCCCAAGGTCCAGATTCCTCAAGCATAGTCAGAAGGAGCCATTGGTTTAGACCTTCAATCTGCCCAACAAGTCACTATTCCTGCCCATGAAAGAAGGCTCATTCTAACTGGCCTTGCAGTCAAAATACCCAAGGAACATTATGCAAGAATTGCACCAAGATCTGGCCTCAGTGTCAAGCACTCACTGGATGTTGGTGCTGAAGTCATTGACCCTGACTTCCAAGGAGAAATGCAAGTCCTACTAGTCAACCACAAGGACCAACCTTATACTGTCAATGAAGGTGACAGAATCGCACAGCTCATCCTGGAGCAAGCCACTCTACCTGCCATCAAGGAAGTCACCAAGTTATCTTCAACCAAGTGAGATCAGAAAGGCTTTGGCAGTACTGATAAAGTTGCTAGCATAGTCAAGAACCAAGCCAACTCAATGCTCATCTTCAAAGGTCTAGTCAAGGGCCAAGAACTAGATGTTCTCATAGACAGCAGAGCTGTTGGAAATTTCATCAACAAGAGCCTCATCGACAAGCTCAAGATTCTCACCAAGCCAGCTGGCAAGAATGGTGGAGTTGTCACTGCTGATGGCACCACTCTGCCAATTGACTCAATTGCTGCTAAACTTCCCCTGAAGATTCAGAAGTACTGGGAACATTTAGATTTTGAAGTGGCACCCCTAAGAGATCATGACCTGATCTTAGATAAACCCTGGCTTACATAACACAACCCACACATCGATTGGACCAAGAATGAAGTTACCCTGATTCAAGATGGAATCAAAATCACAATCAAGCCAGACAAGACTCAGACAAAAACCCCAATTGCCACTCTTTCGACAATCCAGTTCAAGAAGGCCCTCAAGAAAGCTACCTGTGACTTTGTTGCACTAATCTGACCCAAGAAAGAAGACAAGAAGCTATCAATCAGTGAAAGTATCAAGCTACTGCTGAATAAGTATAAGGATGTCTTCCCAGACAAGCTACCTAGCCTACCACCTTCAAGGGACCATGACCATGAAATCAAGCTGGTACCAGATGCAGCCATCCCTAAGAAGAAGATGTATCACATGTCACCACTCGAAATTGAAGCAGTCAAGAAGAAACTCAACAAACTTATTGAGCAAGGAGCCATACAGCCAAGCAAGTCACCCTTTGGCTCCCCAGTCCTGTTTGTCAAGAAGAAGGATGATACTCTGCAAATGTGCATAGACTACCGCACACTCAACAAGATTACTGTCAAGAATCATTACCCACTGCCTCTCATTGATCAAATCTTTGATGCTCTCAAGAATGCCAAGTACTTCACCAAGATTGACCTGACCTCTGGGTATCACCAAATTCGAATCAAGCCAGAAGACATACCCAAGACTGCCTTCATAACACCATTTGGTCTCTATGAATTTCTAGTCATGGCCTTTGGCCTCACTAATGCACCAGCAACCTTTCAAGATCTCATGCAGACTGTCTTCAAGGATCAGCTCTATATCTTTGTACTCGTGTACATTGATGACATCCTGATCTTCAGCAGCACTGAAGAAGAACATCTCAAACACCTTGAACAAGTCCTCAAGATTCTCCACGAATACAAGCTTTATGCAAAGCTCAAGAAGTATGAATTCTTCAAAGATCAAGTCGAATATCTTGGACACATTGTATCAGCCAAAGAAATTCAAGTAGACCCAAGGAAAATATAAGCCATTGAACAGTGGCCTGTACTAGCAAGTCTCACTGAACTTAGGTCCTTCCTTGGTCTGGCTGGATACTACTGTCGATTTGCAAAGAATTTCTCTGGCATAGCAGAATCTTTAACAAACCTCCTGTGAAAGCAACCCAACTCTGACCTCTATGTCCCCTACATCTGGGACACCTTCTGTCAACAAGCCTTTCAAGAACTCAAGAACTGCCTGACCCATGCACCTGTCCTTAGAAACATGGACCCAAACTTGAAGTTCACTGTTACTACTAATGCATCCAACTTCGCAATTGGTGCAGTCATTTCTCAAGATGATGGACAAGAACACAGACCCATTGTATTTGAGTCAAGGAAACTGTCTCCTGCAGAACAAAAGCTAGCCACTCATGAAAAGGAACTCCTAGCAATCATTCATGTCCTCAAGACCTGGCGACACTATCTAGAAGGAGTTGAGTTCGATGTGATTACAGATCACAGATCCCTTCAGTATATTAACACCCAATCAACTCTTTCCCATCAACAAGCCAAGTGGAGTCAGTTACTTCAGACCTTCACACTGAATATCATCTACAAGCCTGGCAAAACCCTGGTTGTACCAGATGCACTCTCAAGAAGGCCTGACCTTGCTGCCATTTTACAAGTCACCGTGGCACCTGAATTCCTTAACCAGATCAAGACTACCTATGAACAAGACTCTCTGGTTCTACAGAAGGATACCAAGGAATTCAAAGAAAAGTACACTCTCAAGGACAACCTTGTGTACTATCAAGACAAGGTCTACATTCTGGCCAACTCTGAACTTTGGTACAAGATCCTTCATGAACATCATGACTCTCCACTAGCTGGTTACCTTGGAACTGAAAAGACCATCAAGAATATTCAACGAGACTACTACTAGCCCAACATGCTTAAGGAAATCAAGGAGTATGTTTAAAGCTGCGATCTGTGTCAAAGAAATAAGTCAAGCAATCAAATGCCTGCTGGTCTTCTGCAACCATTGCCAATTCCAACCAAGAAGTTCGAGCAAGTCATAATGGACTTTATTGTACAACTTCTATGAACCAAATCAGGCTATGATGCCATCGTCGTATTTGTGGACCGCCTGACCAAGATCACAATCGCCGAGCCAACCACAACCAATGCCACTGTCCCTGAAATCGCTAGAATCTTCTTCAAGTCTATCTTCCACCAATATGGACTTCCTTGAGTAATTATCAGTGACCGTGACCCCAAATTCACAAGTCACTTCTGGCAAGCACTCTTCAAGACTCTTGGAACTCAAATCACTATGTCCACTGCCTTCCACTCTCAAACTGATGGACAAACTGAGCAAATGAACAGAACACTTGAACAGATGCTCAGAAACTATGTATCTTATAAGCAAGATGATTGGGACCACTACCTGACCTATGTTGAGTTCGCCTACAACAACGCAGTCCAATCATCTACTGGTCTTTCCTCTTTTCAGTTACTACACAGTCAAAATCCTGAGACCTCTGCAAGCCTAGTCTCATTCCAGCAATCCAGTCACACACAAGTCCCCACTACCCAGAACCTTATCGACAAAATAGATTCCCTTCTTAAGATCATGACCGTGAATCTGCTAAAGGCTCAATAACATCAAGCTAAGTATATAGACAAGAAACATCGTGATGTCACCTACACTATTGGAGATATGGTTTTACTCAAAGCCGACAACATCAAGGTTCAATCTCAAGTTAACTGCCAGTCAGCCAAATTCCAACCCAAGTATCTTGGACCCTTTGAGATCACTGAGCAAGTCTCTATCTACTCCTACCATCTCAGTCTACCAACAACCATGTGTATACACTCAGTATTCCATGTATCACAACTCAAGGCCTGGAACCAGTCACCCCCTTACCCTGGCCGAATTCTGATGCCCTCAGCACCAGTTATGATTGAAGACCACATCGAGTATGAAGTCCAGAAAATCTTAGACAAACAAGTCTGATACCGTCACACAGAATACCTAGTCAAGTGGATGGGCTACTCTGAATATGACGTTACCTGGGAACCCACCACCAATCTCAAGAACTCCCAAGACCTCATTCAAGAGTTCGAGCAAAAAGAAACTCATTGACTGCCCATGAGGTTCTCCCCTTGAATAGTAGATGACCTACTGTACTGATCAGGTATATTATGCATCAGGGCACTCTAAGAGATACAGCATCAGAAACAAGACCCACAGAAGAACTCTGTAAACTCTGCAACTAATGAGGTTCGAACCAGTTCTCATCTGATCAAGATGATACTTTGGCCCTCGCCTTATACAAGGATGGCCAGTCCTTGCCAATGAGCTGATATATTTTATTTGTCTTTTCTTTTGGTTTTATTTTCTTGTGTTACCTTTCGAATTCAATGAGGACATTGATTCTTAAGGAGGAGGAGATGTAACATTTTAGCGTAGTTTATTTCTTTTTCTTTGTCTTTCTAGTATTTTCTATAATCTTCCGGTACCTTCCAAATGATTAGAAATCCTGTCTTGGCACTAAGCCACAGCTAGAATATTCCTGTCAATTCTATTCCTGTCTTAGCTAGTCACAGAACTTCATAGAACATTGCAGATCTTTATTTGTCATCATTGCCAAGAACCTTTCTCTTGGTATTTCCATTGATTACTCAGATCCTTCCGGATCCTTCTTTCATATCTTGTATAAATATCCTCTCTGTTCTCTCGAATAAAGCTCAGAATATTTTCTCTCTGAATCCACAAGAACTTCCTAAACTCTCAATAACTCTTTGAGCTATTTTGAGCACTTAGAATCTAGTCGCTTCCTTATTTCAGAAACCAGAATCATTACACTGCCTGCCAAACATACTTAGAAGAAAAGCTTGCCAAAAGCCCCTTAGTCCTAAAGATTGGATTGCAATACTTAGGAGATACACCTGCCAACAAGCCACTGTTAAAAGAAGATTGTGAGTATTGGTTCTTCATTTCCACTCTAGTCCACTTTCTGATATAAAGAAGTCTGCCATTTTTGATTTACTTGCTAGATAAGTCTGAAGAAATCCATCTCTTAAAGCCAGTTCTGATACACCTTTGCAGTGAATTTGTTCACACAAATAAAGCAGTCCTAATGCAACTTTGTTAGCCAAAGTCTGCTATTTTACCCACTACTTAAGAAAGAGCTACTATGTTTAAGTTTATCATATTTTTGTCCACCAATCTACTATATACTGCCGATCCATCTCATTCAGTCTGCCATTCAAGAAGTCTACTAATCTGCTGTATTCTACCAATCTATATCATTCAACATTTCACTTGCTGATCTGCCATACTTCACAGAATCTGCCTCAATCATCTACCTTGACTGCTTAGCTATATTATCTGAAGACTGCATCTGAGAAGCCTACTACATTTAGTTCATCTATTAGAAAAGGAACCCAATTACCCATCACACCAGTAATCTATATCCAGAATCCTCACTCTTAAAGAAAACTGATCACTAATTCCCAGAGAGCTTGCTCTTTTAAGGAAATCTGCCAAATTCACCATATTATGTAAAATTACCCACTGATCATCTATATATAAAGAATTATTATATATCCAAGAATACTGCAAAATTAGGCAATTGCATGCAGAAAGTCTCTAGCTATTGAATATTATACTACTAAATACCAGTATTAGCACCAATACTAGTATCAGATCTATAAACTTGAACATTTTGTTGCTTTTTGACAAAGTAACTGGGGGCTCAAGCCAATCTATATGGCTACTCAATCTTGTAATTTACCTCTATTGAGCCAGGCACATTACATTTGGGGGCTCAACTGGGAAGATTTCAAACCAGCAATCTATGTGACTTTTTAGCTCACAGAACCCAACCTTCAACTTGAAGACCAACATCACTGCAACCTTTGATACTGTACTAATTTCAGTTACTACAGGAGAAGAAATCCCAGCTCTACAAAGTGTTTGGACAGGAAGAGATGTAATTACCTCTAGAATTGAGTACCATTCAGCATCAGAAGGATCTGATATTACAGAAGCCAGCACTGTATGAAATCCTCCACCAGTAGATATACCAATCAGAGATTTTGATGAGTTCATATTAGACAAAGTAGACAACACCAATTAAGACTTTAACAATCTCATCCAAGACCTCAACAATCATCTTGAAAGATTCCCCCCAAGAGTCTTCTCTGATTTATCCAGATCAGTAACTCCAATCCAAAGAATTCAATCCACAAGACTTCCAAGAATAGTACCAAAAAAAGTACTATCTCTCAGATCTTCAGCACCTTCAAGCTTATACCCATCAATAGCCAACAACTCAGAATCAGACTCAGAAATCGAAACAGAATCAGAAGACAGTGAGGATGAAATAGGCATAACTCTATCCACATTTATAAGATATCCAGAGGAAGATCCAAGAGAATTCATAGATGCAATTGAAGGAATAGCAGCCCTGAGAGTAGTGCTCCCAAATAAATCAAATCAATTCAAATTGAATTGAATTGAGGGTCATTTGAATTGAATCAAATTGGGGATTTTTCAATTTGAATTGAGTTCGAATCAAATTGAATTCGAATCAAATTGAGATCCGATTTGAAACCTATTTTAGAAATATAATAACTTGACGAAAACACATCTAAATTTAATTACCTTTAGCTTGTTAGATTCCCCTATATAAGAGGAATCTAATAAGCTAAAGATTATTGAATTTGGATATGTATTCATCGAGTTATTTAATTTCTAAAAGTAGAGTTTGAATCAGACTTTGAATTGAATTGAACCTCAATTCGAATTGATTCAAATTGAATTGGGCCTCAATTCAATTCAAAGTTTTTGAATCAAATCAAATTTAGGTCCAATTTGATTCAATTTGATTTATTGGGAGCACTATCTGAGAGATTTGTCAACCCAAAGATGAATCAATGTCTTTAAGGCACAACTGAGAGAACTAGCTAAAGGCATCTTTACCAGAACTGCAAATGATATTAATATAGACCTAAGAGATGTCATGGAAAATGCAAGATCAGAAGAAGAACAATATGAGGCCATACAATACTAGATCATTGAAAAGTATGCAGGAAATGAAATCTACCACAAAGCTCAAGAATCTATCATGGGAATGAAGATAAACCTTGGAGAATCCCCAAGAGCATTCTTTACCAGAATCCAGAAGAGAATGCATGCTGCTGGATTCAATGCTGTCAATCAAGATATCATTGGTCTAATGATCTTTATGAATAGAATTCCACTCAATATTGCTCAATATGTCTGAATCCTGGATATCAGGAAGCCAGAAGAGCAAGTAGATGTAGCCCAAAGATACTTTGATATCAAGCAAGGAACCACCTAGACTGACAATCGGAAAGAAAACAAGAAAGACCTCTTGGTTAAGACCCTGTAAGAAATTCTTCAAGGAGAATCAAAAGGAAAAAAACCCACCAAAGAATAGAAGAAGGACAAGAATGAGATTCAAGACCTCAATTCAAAAGTAGACAGACTGGTTGAGCAGATTGAAGGACTCACCATATATGAAAATTGGGACTACTAGTCAAGATATTTCCCATATAAAAATCAGGACTACCAGCCAAGATATCCTATACATGAAAATTGAGACTACTAGCCAAGATACCCCCCATATAAAAATCAGGATTACTAAAGGAATTATCTATTCTCTGATAGCCAAAACTATCCTTCAAAAGATAGAGCATAAGTCCAATACTATAAGTGTGGACAGCAAGGACACTATGCCCCCAAATATAACAATCAAGGCAGCTTAAGGAATTCTGAACCAAATTGAAAAGATACCCACAACAAGAGGACAGAAGCTCACTTAGTAAAAGATAATGAATAGAGTGATAGTGAGGAATACAATGACCTAGACTTGTACTCAACCAAGACTAAATACAGAGAAACAGTCTATCTAGTAGAAAAAAGAAAGAGAGCAGTAGGCTGCCCCTGAGCAGTAGGAAAGACACTCAAAAGAACCAGCAGGAAAATCATTCAAGATGAAGATGAAGAAGAGCAGATTGATACATCTCTCTATTCTCCTTCACTCTTTATCCCTGGAGCTACTATTAATAGAGAAGATCCTCTACCAGAATCAGCTGATGAAGAGATGAGAGAAGAGCCAGAATCAGAAACCAAGACTCCAAAGGCCAAAAAGAAATACATTCCAAAGACCATGCTCTGGGACATCTACAATGAAGCCTAGAAGAAGATCCAAGAAGCCAAGATGGAAGTTCCACTCTTGCAGTTCCTTCAACTGACATCTACTGGAGTAAGGAATAAGTTGTTATGAACTACCAGATCCTACACAAGAAGAGTTTCTATTTCTCAAAAAGAACCAGTAACCCCAGCAGTGCAAGCTGCAGAAAGACATATCAGCATCTATCTGTTTGGAGAAATTGGAGACCAAAAGGCAAAAATCCTCATTAATATAGGAGCAGCTATATGTGTCATTGCCAAGAAATTCCTGAACAGCATTCAATGGCCCATTGATGGACCCTCCAGCCTCAGTATCATAGTAGCAGATGGAGCCCAAACTCAACCCCTAGGAGAAGTCTGAAACATCACTATCACTCTTGGACACATCCAGTTTGCCATCTCCAAGGCAGTTGTAATTGAAGCTGTCACCTATGACATAATCCTTGGTACCAATTAGATGAAGAAGATGAATGCAGATGTCAACATTGGTCAACAAGTACTTAAATTCAACTATAGAGGAAAGAAGTACTAAGTCAAAGTCACTAGCTTTGAGTCATCAAAGAAGAAGAAGAAGATGACTATTCAAGAAGAATATGCCAGCAGTGAAGAATCTACCACTGAGGAGGAAAAAGAAGAGGACTCTGAAAATGATAATGACCCCAGACTGAGGCCCCAAATCAACATGGTAGAAGACAGACCAGAAGGTAATGTATGGGCACAAAATACTATTTCTATCACAATCAGAGCTATTACTAGAGAAGCCAGAGGATGTACCAAATGCCTCCAAAGACAGAAATGTGAGAAACACTCATCCAGACATATGGGAATTTGAAAAAGTCCTAGCACTACATACCCAGAATGCAGAAGAAGAAAGAAGAGATATCTTCACAACACCCAGTTGAAAAGCCATACACAAGTCATGCTCAATTCTGAAATCAAAGCAGCAGAAGTATAAGCAATTTGGGACCAACCACCAGAGGAAGAAGGTGATGGTATTTCTGAAAATGAAAAGCTCCCTGCAATTGTTACATGGGATGATCTGAATTGGGTACCACAAGAAGAAGAAGATAGCACTCTCTGGAGTAAAGAAGAAGCTGGACCCAGCTCTCAACCAGTCATTCTAAGACCTGAAACCCATCAAGAGAGAGCCTTCCAAATGGGCAGATGTCCCCACCAAGTCATTTTCCACTCACCAAGAGACTACTGCTATCAATGCCATATACTGGACCAGTAGTCCAGAAGTCTATCAAAAGGAAATCTCTGAAAATTATTGTAGAAGGAATCTCATTCCAAGAATCAGTCACCACACTTGTAAAGAGAAGAAATGGAGTAGGATTCTACACTCAGACAGAAGTGAAACCCCTGTCTACCCTCCCACCAAAGTATGATGTAAATGGATGTAGATTCTCAAAGCTAGGAGAAATTGAAGAAAGAAAGAAGCACTTCAAAGCTATGGGATATTGCTATTATAGAAAGTACCCAAGATACTGGCCTTATCAATATGAAAAGATCCATCTCAGCAAGGATGTGAACTCAAGAGAGGAGATGACTGGGCCCAAATTCAAAAGGAGAAAAAGAAGAGACTCACAAGGAAAGTCTTCAAGATATATGACCTAGGAGAAGATATCCTGGCTCTCATTCACCATACAACTTGCCAAGGATGGATAGATGATGTAATCAACTTCATAGAAGCCCTAGATCCCACTGGAAAAAGAGAAATCAATTATCTTCAAGACCCCTCTACTGGAGCAAGATGGCTATACTTGGATATTAAAGGTTGGAGATCCAAAGCAACAAGAGCCTTAGCCCATGAACAGCCTATACTTGGCAAGAACATTACACAGTTCACTCTACTTTACCCCAATATAATTCCACCCAAGAAGGCATACCAGGAAGATATTGACTATGATCTCAGTAGTCTTTATGATACCACTATGGGCCCTGAAAGTACAAAGCTCATCAGAACTGGTATTGTCATACAACTACCAAAAGGAACTTACATCCAGTTGACCTCAAGGTCTGGTCTAGCCCTTGAAGGACTTTTTACTGAAGGAAGAACAATTGACTCAGGATATATAGGTGAAATTAAGATCATCTTAAGAAATAAAAGTAGTGAATAAATTCGAATTCACAAAGGAGACAAAATCACTCAAGCAATCTTCCTTGAGTATAAGACCCCTCAGCTACAGGAAGTATCCAAGCTCACCTAAGGAACCAGACAAACCAAAGGATTTGGAAGCTCAGACAAGAAGGAAGTATATCTCCTACAGGTTAGCCAATTCAAAACAAATACCCCTCAGCAAGTTTTCTGCCAACCAGTGAAGCTCTACAAGAACCTCATCCTTGAGTCAGGAGAGCAAACCACTATTGAAATCTTTATACCACTAGATCCCAGAAATCTTTTCTTTAAACTCAATGAAGAAATCCAAAATCTGTATATAGAAAAGTATACATTTCCTAACAAGATGAATCCAGTATACTCCCGAGCAACAAACACAAGCTGAGACAACATCATCTTGCCAAAAGGAACCATCATTGAATACCTTGTGCCTTACCTCAATTGAATATATAGAGAGGTTTATGAATTAAACTTACAGAAAAATGGCAAAAGGTCATAGAAGAAAGAAAAGGCCTCTCTGTGATCCAGGAGAAAGTGAAGCCTTCTATAAATATTGGAGAAAAATTGACCACTCAGTAATAATAACAATTGACCAAACTCCTTCATAAATATCAGGACATCTTCACTAAAGACTATGGCAATCTACCATATAACCTATCATACCACTACAGTATAAATATAGGAAATGCAACACCCATCTGATAGAAACCATTCAGGATACCCCACCACTTGAAGATATTTGAGAAAGAACACATACAGGAACTCTTAGACAATAGAGTCATCCAATCCTTCACCAGCCCTTGGGCCAGGCCTATACTTATCTCTTAGATGGTATTAAAATATAGCCAAATTTGGCTGCAAAA
>RQIL01005043.1:0-12789 GCA_003951145.1 Jimgerdemannia lactiflua
CTTGATTTAGGAAGTTCTAAGTAGCTTGAAGAGTTACTCAGAGTTCTAGAAGATCTTATAGTTTCTGAGAGAAAATATTCTGAGCTTTATTCATAAGAATAGAGAAGATATTTATATAAGATCTGAAAGAAGAATCTGGAAGTATAACAGAAATATTCTGAGCTTTATTCAGGAAAACAGAGAGGATATTTATACAAGATCTAAAAGAAAGGTCCAAAAGGATCTGAGAAATTAATAGAAATGCTAAGAGGAAAGTTCTCAGCAAAGATGACAAATAAAGATCTGCAATGTTCCATAAAGTTCCATGACTAGCTAAGACTGGAGCGGAAGTGACAAGAATGTTCTAGCTGTGGCTTAGTGCCAAGAAAGGATTTCTAATCATGCAGAAGATACTGGAAGGTTATGGAAAGTACTAGAAAGATAAAAAAAAAGAATTAACTATGCTAAAAATGTTACATCTCCCCCTTCTTAAGAATCAATGTCCTCATTGAGTTTGGAAGATAACACAAGAAAATAGAACTAAAAGAAAAGACAAATAAAATATATTGGCTCATTAGCAAGGACTGGCCATCCTTATATAAGGCGAGGGCCAAAGTATCATCTTGATTGGATGAGAACTGGTTCGAACCTTATTAGTTGTAGGGTTTACAGAGTTCTTTTGTAGATCTTATTGCTGATGCTGTATCCCTTAGAGTGCCCCGATGCATAATATACCTGATCAGTACAGTATGTCATCTACTATCCAAGAGAAGAACCTCATGGATAGTCAATGAGTTTCTTTTTGCTCAAACTCTTGAATGAGATCTTGAAGTTGGCAGTGGATTCCCAGGTAGCATCATATTCAGGGTAGCCCATCCACTTAACTAGGTATTCTGTGCAACAGTATCAGACTCATTTGTCTAAGATTTTCTCGACTTCATACTTAATGTGATCTTCAATCATAACTGGTGCTGAGGGTGTCAGGATTCAGCCAGGGTAAGGGAGTGACTGGTTTCAGGCCTTGAATTGTGATATATGAAATACTGGATGAATTCACATGGTTGATAGTAGGCTAAGATGGTAAGAGTAGATAGAGACTTGCTTGGTGATCTCGAAGGGTCTAAGGTACTTGAGTTGGAATTTGGCTGACTGGCAGTTAAGTTGAGATTGGGTCTTGATGTTGTCGGCTTTGAGTAGAACCATATCTTCAATAGAGTAGATGACATCACAATATTTCTTGTCTGCATACTTAGCTTGATGTTGTTGAGCCTTTAGCAGATTCGCAGTCATGATCTTGAGAAAGAAATCCATTTTATTGATAAGGTTCTGGGCTGTGGGGACTTGTGTTTGACTGGATTGCTGGAATGAGACTAGACTTGCAGGGGTCTTGGGATTTTGACTGCATAGTAACTAAAAAGGGGAAAGACCCATAGATGATTGGACTGCATTATTGTAGGTAAACTCGGCATAGGTCAGGTAGTGGTCCCAATCATCTTGCTCAAAAGACACATAGTTTCTGAGTATTTATTTAAGTGTTCTGTTCATTCACTCAGTTTGTCCATCAGTTTGAGGATGAAAGGCAGTGGATATAGCAATTTGAGTTCCAAGAGTCTTAAAGAGTGCTTGCCAGAAGTGACTTGTGAATTTGGGGGTCACAGTCACTGACGATTACTCAGAGAAGTCTATATTGGTGGAAGACAGACTTAAAGAAGATTCTAGCAATTTTAGGGGCAGTGGTATTGGTTGTAGTTGGCTCAGTGATTGTGATCTTGGTCAGGCAGTTCACAAATACGATGATGGCATCATAGCCTGATTTGGTTCATAGGAGTTGTACAATAAAGTCCATTGTGACTTGCTTGAACTTCTTGGTCAGAATTAGCAAGAGTTGCAGAAGACCAGTGGGTGTTTGGTTGCTTGACTTATTCCTTTGATAAAGGTTGCAGCTTTGAACATACTTCTTGATTTCTTTGAGTATATTGGGCCAGTAGTAGTCTTGTTGAATGTTCTTGATGGTCTTTTCAGTTCTAAGATAACCAGCTAGTGAGGAGTCATAATGTTCATGAAGAATCTTATATCGTAGTTCAGGGTTGGCAGGGATGTAGACCTTGTCTTAATAGTACACAAGGTTATTCTTGAGAGTATACTTTTCCTTGAATTCCTTGGTGTCCTTTTGTAGAACCAGAGAGTCTTATTCATATGCCGTCTTGATCTGGTTAAGGAATTCAGGTTCCACAGTGACTTATAAAATAGCAGTGAGGTCAGGCCTTCTTGAGAGTGCATCTGGTACAACTAGATGTTCAGGATAAAGGTCTGAAGTAGCTGACTCCACTTGGCTTATTGATGGGAAAGAGTTGGTTGGGTATTGATATACTGAAGGGACTTGTGATCTATGATCACATCAAACTCAACTTCTTCTAAGTAATATTGCCAGGTCTTGAGGGTATAAATGATTGCCAGGAGTTCCTTTTCATGAGTGGCTAGCTTTTGCTCTGCAGGGGACAATTTCCTTGACTTGAATGCAATGGGTCTGTGTCCTTGTCCATCATCTTGAGAGATGACTGCACCAATTGTGAAGTTGGATGCATCAGTAGTGACAGTGAACTTCAAGTTTGGGTCCATATTTCTAAGGACAGATATATGGGTCAGGTGGTTCTTGAGTTCTTGAAAGGCTTGTTGACAGAAGATATCCCAGATGTAGGGAATATAGAGGTCAGAGTTGGATTCCTTTTGCAGGAGATTTGTCAAAGATTCTGCTATGCCAGAGAAGTTCTTGACAAATTGGCGGTAGTATCCAGCCAGACCAAGAAAGGATCTGAGTTTGGTAAGGCTTGCTGGTGCAGGCCATTGTTCAATGGCTTGTATTTTCCTTGGGTCTACTTGGATTCCTTTGACTGATACAATGTGTCCAAGGTATTTGACTTGATCTTTGAAGAACTCACACTTCTTGAGCTTTGCATAAAGCTTGTATTTGCAGAGGATCTTGAGGACTTGTTCAATATATTTGAGATATTCTTCTTTAGTATCACTGAAGATCAGGATGTCATCAATGTATATGAGTACAAAGATATAGAGCTGATCCTTGAAGACGGTCTGTATTAGGTCTTGAAAGGTTGCTGGCATATTGGTGAGACCAAAGGCCATGACTAGAAATTCATAGAGTCCAAATAGTGTCATAAAGGCAGTCTTGAGTATGTCTTCTAGCTTGATGTGAATTTGGTGATACCCAGAGATCAGGTCAATCTTGGTGAAGTATTTGGCATTCTTCAGAGCATCAAAGATTTGATCAATGAGTGGCAGTGAGTAATGATTCTTGACAGTGATCTTGTTGAGTGCATGGTAGTCTATGTACATTTGCAAGGTGTCATCCTTCTTCTTGACAAATAGAACTGGAGAGCCAAAGGGTGACTTGTTTGGCTAAATGGCTCCTTGCTTGATGAGTTCATTGAGTTCCTTCTTGACTGCTTTAATTTCAAGAGGTGATATGTGATATATCTTCTTCTTAGGTATGGCTACATCTGGTACTAACTTGATTTCATGATCATGGTCTCTTGAAGGTGGTAGACCAGGTAGCTTGTCTAAGAAGACATCCTTGTACTTGTTCAGCAGTAACTTGACACTTTTGCTGATTAATAACTTCTTGTCTTCTTTCTTGGGTCAGATTAGTGCAACAAAGACACAGGTAGCTTTCTTGAGGGCCTTCTTGAACTGGATTGCTGAGAGAGTTGTAATTGGGGTTTTTGTCTGAGTCTTATCTGGCTTGATGATAATGTTGACTCCATCTTGAATCAGGGTAACTTCATTCTTGGTCCAATCAATATGAGGGTTGTGTCATATAAGCCAGAGTTTGCCTAAGATCAGGTCATGATCTCCTAGGGGTGCCACTTTAAAATCTAGGCATTCTCAATACTTCTGAATCTTCAGGAGAAGTTTGGTGGCAATGAAGTCAATTAGTAGAGTGGTGCTATCAGCAGTGACAACTTCACCATTTTTGCTAGCTGGTTTGGTGAGAATATTGAGCTTATTGATGAGGTTCTTGTTAATAAAGTTTCCAACAGCTCCACTGTCTATGAGAACATCTAGTTCTTGACCTTTGACTAGACCTTTGAAGATGAGCATTGAGTTGACTCAGTTCTTGGCTATGCTAGTAACTTGGTCAGTGCTGCCAAAGTCTTTCTGATCTCACTTGGTTGGAGACAACTTGGTGACTTCCTTGATAGCAGGCAGAGTAGCTCACTCCAAGATGAGCTATGCAATTCTGTCACCTTCATTGATAGTGTAAGGTTGGTCCTTATGGTTGACTAGTAGGACTTGCATTTCTCCTTAGAAGTCAGGGTTAATGACTCCAGCTCCAACATCCAGTGAGTACTTGACACTGAGATTAGATCTTGGTGCAATTCTTGCATAATATTCCTTGGGAATTTCAACTGCTAGGCCAGTTGGTATGAGCCTTCTTTTGTGGGCAGGAATAGTGACTTGTTGTATAGATTGAAGGTCCAAACCAATAGCTCCTGACTGTACTTGAGGGATCTGAGCCTTGGAGTTGACTCACATGAAATTGAGTACAACTTCTTGTTTAACTTGATGACCTTGGGTGTCTTTGGACAGGACCAGGATCCTCTTGGATTCAGTAGTCTTCTTGGGACATTTTGTAGCAATGTGGCCAAGCTGTCGGCAAAAGAAGCAGGCTCTAGCCTTCTTGAGGCACTCCTTTTTCTCAGATGTAAGCTTGTTCTTCTTGTTCTTGTCAATGGTGTCTAAATCCATAAGGGCAGGTCCAACAGTTCTGACTTTGGTTTCCTCCCTTCTATGGTTGTTGTTAAATGGCAGTCTCTTCTGCTCAAAGCAGTTACCATAGGTGATGATGTCAAACCTATTAGCAATTTTCATTGCTATGTCTAGGTCTTTGGATTCTTCAAGTTCAACACAAACTTGGGTTTGTCCTTTGAGACCTCAGATGTACTTGTCGACCTTCTTGTCTTCAGTGACATGAGGTAGCTCCAGTAGAATTGACAGGAATTGTGTATTATATGCTTGCACAAACTTGAGTTGTTTGACATTTGCTAGGTGGTCTTGCATGACCTTGGTGCTGTTGACAGGTTTGAATTGGCCTTTAATAGCATCTGCAAATTCACCCCAGACCTTGATTTGGCCAGAAAATCTTGTGTTCTGGATATGATTTCACCACCAGATTGCAGCATTCCCTTGGAGGAGTGTGGCGGCAAATTGGACTAGTACTGCTTCTTCCAAATTAGTCAGTTCTCCATACTGTTCTAATTGGAAAAGTCAAGCATCAGTAGACAGTCCTTCTCTTTGACCATCAAATATATCAGGCTTCTGAGGCTTGATGGTGACTGCTGTCAGAGATACTATTATAGATATAGGTATAGACTGTGCAGAAGCTTTGCCCTCCTTCTTGTCTAGACATTCTTGAAGTTGGGAAATCTGGGCCAGTGCAGTATGCAACAGGCTTTCTAGAGTCCCAGATGACTGGTTGGGAATTTCGTCCTCTTCTTTTTGCTGAATGTGGGGAGCATTCTGTGGGACATAGGTATTATAGGTGTTGTAGGTATTATTGTCCCAGGCATCAGCATTGGGGTTCATAGACATGGTATTTGACTAGTTCTTGAGGGGTTTCTTGTTTAGGCAAGGTGTAACTTAACCACTGCTACTAAGTGTAACAGAAAATATTCTGAGCTTTATTTGAGAGAATAGAGAGGATATTTATACAAGATCTGAAAGAAAGATCCAAAAGGATCTGAGAAATCAATGGAAATGCCAAGAGGAAAGTTCTTAGCAAAGATGACAAATAAAGATCTGCAATATTCCATGAAGTTCTATGACTAGCTAAGACTGGAACAGAAGTGACAAGAATGTTCTAGCTGTGGCTTAGTGCTAAGAAAGGATTTCTAATCATACAGAAGATACTGGAAGGTTATGGAAAGTACTAGAAAGATAAAGAAAAAGAAATAAACTATGCTAAAAATGTTACAGAGAGGATCTAAGAAATCAATGAAAATGCCAAGAGAAAAGTTCTCAGCAAAGATAATAAATAAAGTTCTATGAGTTTCCATAAAGTTTCAGGACTAACTAAAACTAGAAAGAATATGACAAGAATGTTTTAACTAAGGTTTGGTGCCAAGAAAGAATTTCTAAGCACTCAAAAGGTACTAGAAGATTACAGAATATATTAGAAAAGATAAAGAAAAGAAATAAACTATGCTAAAATATTATATCTCTCTCTTCTTAAGAATCAATGTCCTCATTGAATTCTTAAAGTTACATAAGAAAATAAAACCAAAAGAAAATATAAATAAAATATATCAGCTTATTAGCAAGGACTGACCATTCTTGTATAAAATAAGAACTAAAGTATCATCTTAATCAAATGAGAACTGGTTTGAACCTCATTGGTTACAGGCTTTGCAGAGTTCTTTTATAAATCTTATTTCTAATACTATATCCCTTAGAGTGCCCCAATGTGTAATGTACCTAATTAGTACAGTATGTCATCTACTATCTAAGAGGAGAATCTCATAGGGAGTTAATAAGTTTCTTTTTACTCAAACTCTTAAATGAGGTCTTAAGAGTTCTTGAGATTGGCAGTGAGTTTCCAGATAGTGTTGTATTCAGAGTAGCCTATCCAATTGACTAAGTATTCTGTGTGATGATATCAAACTCACTTGTCTAAGATTTTCTCAACTTTGTACTTGATGTAGTCTTCAATCATGACTGGTGCTGAGGGCATCAGAATTCAGCCAGAGTAAGGGGGTGACTAGTTCCAGGCCTTAAGTTGTAATATATGAAATACTGGATATATATACATAGTTGTCAGTAGACTGAGATAGTAAGAGTAGGTAAAGACTTGTTTAGTAATCTCAAAGAGTCCAAGGTACTTGGGCTAGAATTTGGCTGACTGGCAATTGACTTAAGCTTGGGCCTTGATGTTATTAGCTTTGAGTAGAACCATATCTCCAATAGTATAGATGACATCTCATCATTTCTTGTTTATATACTTAACTTGATATTGTTAAGTCTTTTACAGATTTACAATAGTGATCTTGAGAAGAGAATCTATTTTGTTAATAAGGTTCTGAGCAGTGGGAACTTGTATATAACTGGATTGCTGGAATGAGACTAGGCTTGCAGGAGTCTTGGGATTTTGACTATATAGTAGCTGAAAAGGGAAAAGACCAGTAGATGATTGAATAGTATTATTGTAAATAAACTTAGTATAGATCAAGTAGTAGTCTCAATCATCTTACTTATAAGATATATAGTTTCTGAGTATTTGTTCAAGTGTTCTGTTCATTCACTTGATTTGTCCATCAGTTTGAGGATAGAAGACCATGGATATAGCAATTTGAGTTCCAAGAGTCTTGAAGAGTACTTGCCAGAAGTGGTTTGTAAATTTGGGGTCATGGTCACTGATAATTACTCAGGGAAATCCATATTGACAGAAGACAGACTTGAAGAAGATTCTTACAATTTCAAAGACAGTGGCATTGGTTATGATTAGTTCAGTAATTGTAATCTTGGTGAGATGGTCCACAAATACAATAATGATATCATAGTCTGATTTGGTTTGTGGAAGTTGTATAATAAAGTCCATTGTGACTTATTTGAACTTCTTAATCAGAATTGGCAACAGTTGTAGAAGACTAGCAGATATTTGATTGCTTGACTTATTTTTTTAGTAAAGATTACAGTTTTGAACATACTTTTTGATTTCCTTAAGCATGTTTGGTCAGTAGTAGTCTCATTGAATATTCTTGATGATCTTCTCACTTTTAGTTCCAAGGTAACCAGCTAGTGGGAAGTCATGATATTTGTGAAGAATCTTGTATCATAGTTCAGAGTTAGCAGAAATATAGACCTTGTCTTGATGGTATATGAGGTTATTTTTGAAGATATACTTTTTCTTGAATTTCTTAATATCCTTTTGTAGTACTAGAAAGTTCTGTTTATATGCCATTTTGATTTGGTTAAGGAATTCAGGTACCATGGTGACTTATAGAATAGCAGTGAGGTCAGGTCTTCTTGAGAGTATATTTGGTACAACTAAAGTTTTACTAGACTTATAGATAATATTTGGAGTAAAGGTCTGAAGTAACTGACTCTACTTGGCTTATTGATGGGAAAGAGTTAGTTGGGTATTGATATACTGAAGGGACTTGTGATCTGTGATCACATCAAACTCAACTTCTTTTAGATAGTATTACTAGGTCTTGAGGGCATAAATGATTACCAGGAGCTTCTTTTCATAGGTGGCTAACTTTTGTTCCATAGGGGATAATTTTCTAGACTTGAAGACAATAGGTCTGTGTCCTTGACTATTATCTTGAAAGATAACTATACTAATAGTGAAGTTGGATACATTGGTAGTAACTATGAACTTTAAGTTTGGGTCTATATTTTGAAGAACAGATGTATGAGTCAGGTAGTTCTTGAGTTCTTGAAAAGCTTATTGACAGAAGATATCCCAGATGTAGGGAACATAGTAATCAGAGTTGGGTTCCTTTTGTAAGAGGTTTGTCAAAGATTTGGCTATGCTGAAGAAGTTCTTAACAAATTGATAGTAGTATCTAGCTAGATCAAGAAAGAACCTAAGTTCAGTGAGGCTTGCTGGTACAGGCCACTGTTCAATTTCCTTGGGTCTACTTGAATTTCCTTGGTTGATATAATGTGTCTGAGATATTTGACTTGATTCTTAAAAAATTCACATTTCTTAAGCTTTGCATATAGCTTGTATTCTTGGAGAATCTTGAGAACTTATTTAATATACTTGAGATATTCTTCTTTAGTACTACTGAAGATCAGGATATCATCAATATATATGAGTACAAAGATATAGAGTTGGTTCTTGAAGACAGTTTGTATGAGATCTTGAAAGGTTACTGGCATATTGGTAAGACCAAAGGCCATAATTAGAAATTTATAAAGTCCAAAGGGCATTATAAAGGCAGTCTTGGGTATGTCTTCTGGCTTAATTTGAATTCAGTAATACTTAGAGATGAGATCAATCTTAGTAAAGTACTTTACATTCTTGAGGATATTAAAGATTTGATCAATGAGTAGTAGTGGATAGTAGTTTTTGATAGTGATCTTATTGAGTGCTCAGTAGTCTATGCATATTTGTAAGGTATTATCTTTCTTCTTGACAAATAGGACTAGGGAGCCAAAAAGTGACTTGCTTGGCTGAATGGCTCTTTGCTTGATGAGTTCATTGAGTTCTTTTTTGACTACTTCAATTTTAAGTGGTGATATGTAGTATATCTTCTTCTTGAGAATGGCTGCATCAGGTACCAACTTGATTTTGTGATTATGGGCTCTTGACAGTAGTAGACTAGGTAGTTTGTCTGGAAAGACATCCTTATACTTATTTAGCAGTAGTTTGATACTTTTGCTGATAGCTTCTTGTTCTCTTTCTTGAATTGGATTAGTACAATAAAGGCACAGGTAGCTTTCTTGATGACCTTCTTGAACTGAATTGCAGAGAGAGTTATAATCAGAGTTTTCATCTAAGTCTTATCTGGCTTGATGGTAATGTTGAATCCATCTTGAATCAAGGTAACTTCATTCTTGGTCTAATCAATATGTGGGTTATACTATATAAGTCAGAGTTTATCTAGGATCAGATCATAGTCTCCTAGAGGTACCACTTCAAAATCTAAACATTCCCAGTACTTCTGAATCTTGAGGGGAAGTTTAGTAGCAATTGAGTTGATTGGCAGAGTAGTATTATTGACAGTAATAACTCCACTACTCTTGCCAGCTAGCTTGGTAAGAATTTTGAGCTTATTGATGAGGTTCTTGTTAATGAAGTTTCCAACAGCTCCACTGTTTATGAGGACATCTAGTTCTTGACCTTTGACTAGACTCTTAAAGATGAGTATTGAATTGGCTCAGTTTTTAGCTATACTAGTAACTTGATTAGTACTGCCAAAGTCTTTCTGATCTCACTTGGTTGGAAACAGCTTGGTGACTTCTTTGATAATAGGCAGAGTAGTTTATTCCAGAATGAGCTATGCAATTCTGTTATCTTCATTGACAGTATATAGTTAGTTCTTATATATAGTTGACTAGTAGGACTTGCATTTCTCCTTGGAAGTCAGGGTCAATAACTCCAGCACTAATATTCAGTGAGTGCTTAATACTAAGGCCAGATCTTGGTATAATTTTTATATAATGTTTCTTGGGTATTTTGACTGCTAGGCCAGTTAGAATGAGCCTTCTTTCATAAATAGAAATAGTAACTTATTATATGAACTAGTGTTTTCAAATGAATCAAATCAATTCAAATCAAATCGAATTGAGGTTCATTTGAATCAAATTGAATTGGAGATTTTTCAATTTAAATTGAGTTCAAATCAAATCAAATTTGAATTGAATTGAGGGTCTGATTTGAATTCTATTTTTAGAAATATAATAACTCAATGAATACACATATAAATTTAATGATCTTTAGCTTATTAGATTTCCCTATATAGGAGGAATCTAATAAGCTAAAGATAATTGAATTTAGATATGTATTCATTGAGTTATTAAATTTCTAAAAATAGAGTGAATTGATTTGATTCAATTTGATTCATTGAGAGTACTAATATGGACTGAAGGTCTAAATCAATGGCTCCTTCTGACTATAGTTGAGGAATCTAGGCCTTAGGGTTGACTTGCATTAAATTGAGCACAACTTCTTGTTTGACTGATTGATCTTGAGTGTCTTTTGACAGAACCAGAATCCTCTTGGATTCAGTAGATTTCTTGGGACATTTTATAGCGATGTAACCAGGCTAATGGCAAAAGAAGCAAGCTCCAGCCTTCTTGAGGTGCTCTTTTTTCTTAGGTATAAGCTTGTTCTTCTTATTCTTATCAATAGTATCTAGATTCATGGGGGCAGGTCCAACAGTTCTAACTTTGGTTTCCTCTCTTCTGTGATTGAGAGATATCATATAATGAAGGGATGTCATGTAATAGAGAGACATCATGTAATGGAGGAATATCATACAATGGAGGAATATTATGTGATGAAGGGACATTGTGTGATAGAGGAATATTGTGCAATAGAGAAATGATATATGATAGAGGTACATCAGAGGGACATTGTGCAATGGAAGGATATTATATAATAGAGGAACATCATATCATAGAGAGATGTTGTGTGATAAAGAGATGTTATGTAATAGAGGGATATTATGTAATGGAGAGATATTGTGCAATAGAGAGACATCATATGATAGAGGGATATTGTATAATGGAAGAATATTGTACGATAGAGAGATATTGTATGATAGAAGGACATCATGTAATAAAGAGATATTATATAATAGAGAGACATCATATGATAGAGAAATGTTATATAATAGAGAGACATTGGGAGGACATTGTGTGATAGAGAGATGTCATGCAATAGAGGGATATTATACAATAGAGGAACATCAGAGGGATGTTATGCAATAGAGGAATATTATATAATGGAGGGACATTGTGTGATAAAGAGATGTCATGTAATAGAGGGACATTATGTGATGGAGGGACATTGTGCAATGGAGGGATATCATATGATAGAGGGATATTGTGCAATGGAGGGATGTTATACAATGGAGGGATATTATGTAATAGAGAGATATTATATAATGAAGAGAGATCATGTGATAGAGGGACATTATATGATAGAGGAACATTATGCAATAGAGAAACATTGTGTGATGGAGGGATGTCATGTGATGGAGGGATGTCATGTGATAGAGAAATGTCATGCAATGGAGGGATGTTATGTAATGGAGAAATGTCATACAATAGAGAGATGTTATATGATGAAAAAAGGAGAGACAGATTGTAGCACTGAATGAATAATAGACTATACAAAATGAGATTGATATAAAAAAATCATTAAACTTCCACCATATTTAATTACATACTAAAGTGAGCCAAATACAATATAGTCTGATGTCTTTTATAAATATTTGAATTATCTTAGTATATATATACTTGTCTAAACTATCTGTTATCTTTTATGAATATGGCATACCTCTTAGCTCTAAACTGTCCAGTGCCTTTTATAAATATAATATACTCCTTAGTTCTGAACCATTTAGTATCTTTTATGAACATAGTATATCCCTCAGACTCTTAACTATCTGGTACAATTCATGAATATAGTATATCTCTTAGCTTAAATAATTATAATAACTATGCTCTGAAAGGCCATAGTGAGCACAAATATGATGATATGGATATGGAATATGTGTATAATCAGAAACACTAGCTGAGATAACTCCATTCTTTATATGATTGAAAAATTGGTAAACTTCAAGAGATGGAGATGGTAAAATACATACCAGTTCTAGTTCTTGAATTATAGTATCCAAAGATAAATAGGACAATATACCAAAGAGTGGAACTAAGGTAGTAGAGTCAGATTCTGAAAGGTTGTTTGATATGAAATAGTTCAGAAGAGATTTCAAACAAGCAATCTCTATTTACTGAGATCTGAGAATATATATAATATATAGTTGTCTTCTTCTTAATGGTGATTGAGTATACTTGATATATGGTTATATTCTTTCTGGTGGCTAGTAAGTATACTTAATATATTATTATACTCTTCTTGGTGGTGGATAAGTACTCATTGCATAATATTCAAATTGATTTTTCAAATGTCAGAATCTTCTTTAAGACTAGATTCATAATAAGACTTTGAACTTAGCAGTACTAATTATTCACCTTCAGATAGTTCACCTGAAGATATCTATATATATAATAGAAGAATAATAAGAACAGAATAATACTATAAAACTAAAAAACTAATAG
>RQIL01005054.1:0-12787 GCA_003951145.1 Jimgerdemannia lactiflua
ATCAGAAATTTATATACCATGAGTGGTAGTAGAAGAATAGATACTGATAAAGGTCTTTGGTATAAATACTATATAAATATTTATTGTGATGTGCACAATCAACAATATCAGAATATGGAGTACTGATAACTGCTAAGATCAGATGATATAATGGCATGACAACTAAATAGACAACCTAATCCATTAAGTGATCACACCAAAAAGAGCAATAATAATCTGAGCTGAAATGAAAAAAACATGTTATTTAAAGGATCCAGCCTCAGCCTCAAGAACTGGCATCAAAGAACAAGTACTCTATATACAATACCTCCTACCCGCCACTCCAACCAGACCTCCCACCACTCTACCTCTTTGTTAAGTCTCAAGACCATTGTCTTTGATGCCATCAAGAAGGCTATCTGGTGCCCAGATATCTTAGACCATCTGAAATTCTATACTGAAGATCTTGGACATTTTATCAACTACCAGTACATCATGGCCCAGCAGCTCAAGGACACTACTGATCAGATGACCCTCTGGCATAACTATGAAATTAGCCATCACCTCTATAATGAAACCCAAGAAGATGACTAGGAAGACCTCACTGCTGAACTATTAACTACCAGCTGGCTTATTAAGAGAGCTCTCTGTATTCACCAAATCTTCTGCCATGTCCTCTGGGCTATAGCATACTTGCAAGAAGTAACTGCCAGGAATATTGTCTATCTTACCACTGAAGAAGCCAACTGGGTAGAAGCTGAAGTAGCTAATTATATTGAAAGCAACCACATCATTGTAGGAAGCCAATAAACTGAATCCACTTTGCCAGGTTTCTACCTACACCCCTTCAAGACAACCATCAAGATCACCTTATGAGTCTTATAGAGATATTTGAAGGACTGCCTATTACTATTGAAGTATACTTACTGGAGCTACCCCAATTATCCACTATTCTGTCAGCCTTAATTCACACCATATCATTTGGGAGCTAAATTAAGAGGAAGCTCAAGAAATCCCTATCTTTAAAGAGAAGGTTCAAGAACTCCAAGACTCCACTCCTGAAGCAGTCCCCTCTGATACTGAAACTGACAAGTCCTTGGAAGAAGAAAAAGAAGAGCAACAGAGAGTTTATCAATCCTCTGTCTGCATCTAAGCTATTCAAGGATTGGAGAATGTTATTGAAGATGATTGGCTACTATTCTACCCCCTCACCTCTTGGCCAGCACTTCTCCTTTTTGAAGAGCAGAATAACAAAGTCACAATCCAGCAAGATGATTTGTTTGCTACTGATGAAGAGTACTATGCTCTTTAAAGTACAGATCAGCATCTCTTTGTTGCCTACAAATACCCCTCCACACAAGTATGTTATAGTTTAACTCCATACAGATAGCTGCCCCAAACATTTCTTATCAGCAACCCTCACATCTGTATCTGATATAAATAATTGATACATCTGCATTCAGAGTAAACAACCCTCATGTCTATATCTGGTATAAACAATTGTCACACCCATATTCAGACATCCATCGCAGTCTGCTGATAGCATACTTAGCCATGTAATATAGCAGCCACACTATAGTTAGCCAAGATAGCAATAGCAACCAGATAGCAACTATATGTTCAACATGAGTGACCCAGCAACCACAATATATAAAATACCCCTAAAGAATGAGTGAACAAACCTCAGTTAATTGGCTTTTATCTGAATGACAAGAAGTCTAGTATAAGATAAACCAACTTAAGTTTGAGTGTAAGAACTTTGGGAAAAGACTCCAAGAGCCAAGGATAACTCTTGTTTAAGAATCACTGACTGCTATTAGGAATTTGCTGCCATGGACCATCACAAACTTCAAGTCAGTCAAGTTACTTTTGCTGCTGTTAAGGAAGCCACCACCAAGTTAAAGGAATGACCACTATTATGATAAGGAAACCATCAAAAAAGCCACCAGAAAACTATTACTGAGAACCTGTCAACCCAGCCATATATTTGGACTATACATTCAGACCAACCACCATTTGGACCCTGCATTTAGACAAGATCTCATATATTCAACATTCAAGATTCAAGAATAAGACCCAGGAAATCCAGTCAAGGAATCCAAGAATATCCACCATATAGGATATAAGACCATCAGGAAAGCCAGTACACTTGCCATTTCAGAGACCTGTCATTCTCAAGTTAACAAGTCAGATGGACAAGTGAGCCATTGACCTCCATTTTCTTTATCTGCTGCACCATGAACCACTGAATTCAATGACTATTACAGAGTCTGCAAGCCTGCTAGGAAAACTTATCGACCACTGAATAATTGAGCCACCATACAAATTGAATAATTCATTATATGACTACTGATCCATAACCATCACAAACCCATCTCAATATACAGACTACACTTCACCAAGTGGCACATTGAGCTGTGCTAGAAGCATATAGTTATACAAAATACATGCCACATTTTGGGGGCTCAACTGGGAATAGTTTTCTTAAAGACTTGACCTTTTGGCTCAAGAACTCAGTAGCCATCTACATTGGAGACTCCAGGAGAACCTAGCCAGCAACAAGTTCAGAGACAGCCCTCTTCAGTAGAAAAGAAGGCCCACACCATTGTCAGGACAGCAGTTAGAACCTTACTCAAAAATAGTAGCCAGAAAACTGAATCAAAAGACAGAAGTGACCCAGATTACAGTTTGACCTCAAGAAAGAGAAGACAACTCAGAGGACAACTGGAACCCCTTCAGTTTCAAGACTTAGAAGAAGACCTTCCTAAGGAATACCAGACCTGAATCTATAGGAAGAACTCAGACCGAAGTGACTATATCACCACAACCATCAATCAAGCCACTCCCCTAGACTAAGTTTACTTTGAAACATCCAAAAGAGAGAAGGATTACCATCCATACAACCTAGAAGATGAGTTCAACCTATATTATCATACTGATAGTAACCCAGACTCCCAGCAAGGTAAACTTGACCCCTCTACTTCACAGTCACAAGGGGCAGATGAATCCATCATCAGTTACATCAGTCTACTTATCCAAGCTTCAGTGTCCTGGTCTCTTACTCCCTGCCACTATCCACAAGAGACAAGGAATGACACTTCTCTTGGAGCCTCAGCATTTGATAATTACTACCAGTCAATTAGGAGGTCACCACCTTCAAGAATCTATACTCTGGCCTTAATCAGAAGACCCAGATCTCCTATGTCACCAAGATATCACTCTCTATAAGCACTCTCTATATATCAAGCACCTTCACCATCTCCTTCTCCACAAGGACCTTCAAGGAACACTACCCCCAAACTGAACTCAGACTATGAAGATAGTGAAGATGAGCCAGATATGAGTTACCTCCAGAAGTTTCACAGGACAGATAGCAAAGACATTGAGAAGTTCATTGGAGAAATCAAAGTGCAAGCAGTCGCCAAGCAATGAGATGCTCAAAGACAACTCAGAATCATAGAGTCACTCTTGAGAGGCCCAGCTCTATAGAGATATAACCAAGCCAAGCTTGTCGGAGGAGATATTTATAGACAAGAATATATCGACCACCTTCAGAATGCAGACTATTCTGAAAGGTGCACCATCCACAAGAACTGGCTCCATATGCAGTTCAATGGTCTTGAGCATCAACAAGAAGTATAGGAGGCCTTAACCTATATGACTCAAGTGCCCAATGAAACCTCAAAGAGTTTCTATCATCAGATCCAAGTACAAATGATCAAGGCAAACCTGCTGCCTGCAGTTCAACTGGTACTGGCATCTACTATCTTCCTCAATGGCCTATACCCAGAACTCAGAAGGCAAGTCATTAGGATGGGATATCAGAGCATTGAGCAGTAAGTTGCTGGAGCACAAGAATGTTGGGAAGCAGATTACAGATCAGCCCAGTAAGATCACTGTGAGCCAGCTAGAGTCAAACCCCCAAGACCTCAAGGAACCACCACAGCAGAGCAGGAGAATGCATTCCTCAGGGCCTGGTTGGCCAACTATGAAAACAGACCCCCACCTTCGACTCCAGCCCAATTCAGTCAACAGCCACAGCAACAGCAGCAGCTGCCTAGAGCTCAAGAGGATCCAATGACCATGCTTACCAAATAAATAAAGGACTTGGCCATTGCAGTAGCACAACTGAAGAACTAAGGTAGAAGACAACAAGATTACCATCACAATATCAGGCCAGACTACTGACAACAAGACAATAGGAGTTCTTCTCAGGCACCACCAGTTGCAACTATTGGCTTAGCTACAATAGATTCCCATGTTCCTACCTGTTTCTACTGCAGAAATCAAGGACACATCCAAAGGCACTACCCAAGAAAGCAAGCTACTCAGTCCAATGACAGAAATGTTAATCTCATTCAGATAGATAAAGAGATATGAGAAATAGAAGAAGAAGCAGCCTGGCTTCATGGTCAAGATGACACCTACTCATATTATGAAGCCTTCCCATCTAAGGTGACTTGGGATGCTGCTCTGGCACAGACCAGAGGACAAGGAAGACCTCCAAGGACCCCACTCCCACTATTAGTGACAGTATCCACAGACAAGTACCCAAGGCATGGCCATTCCTCCTTGAACACTCTCCAGAAAAATAACAAGCAAGTCAGAAGAAACACCCCTGAGCCTGAGGCCAGACCATCAAGAGTATTAAGGACTACCTTCCTGCCTGACCTTGAAGAAGATGAACATATGAGCATAGAGTTCTCAGTAGATGAAATATCCACCAAGAATGAAAGACCTTGCCCCCAAGGACCCAGATATCGAAGGAGTAGCAAACCTCATGCAGCAGCTTCTCTTTGGGATCAGATCCACCAATAGAATGCAGGCCTCACCATTGAGTAAGTCCTCAAGAATGTCCCAGAAGTTAGGTGAAAATTCCTGAAGAAAGCTAAGGAAGATACCAAGAGACTCTCTATCCAAGGGCCACATATATAAGAACCCAGCACTATCCATATAGTGCATGAAAATTGGCGACAGGAACATCAATCTATAAGACTCACAAGCAGAAAGGTATATGTGAAAATGCTCAAATTCTTATTGACACTGGAGCAGCAGTCTGTATCATTATTCAGAGAGAATCAAATGGGAAATTGATGAAGAAACCAAAGCAAGAGTTATTATGGCAGATGGATCAGTATCTACCCCCCTTGGACTCATATGAGATATCCTTATTTAAGTAGAAAAGGCCTGCCTCAATGTACCTCAAGCTGTTATAACCCCTGTAATCTCCTATGACCTGATCTTGGAAACAGATTGGATGCACCAAGTTAGAGCAAATGTGGACATCAGAAGACAACTCCTAGTCTTCACCTTCTATGGACAGAAGTACAAGGTATCCATTGAGTCAAGAGGATCATCAAGAAAAGCAAGTCAGGCCCCCAAGACAGAATGACAAGGATATGGTGACACACCCATCACTACTGAGGATGAAGATGAGAGTGAAGCAAATTTTCTACAAGAATTAGGAAGTGACTTTGATGCCCCTAGAGATCAAAATAGTGAGCCAGAAGAACCCTTTGTCAGAGTTATTGATATCAAAGGCCTGGCAGCAAGTATTAATAGAGCCAACAATGAAAGTACAGTATTTAAGTTCCCAGGACCATCTATGCAACCACTACCCCCACTGATAGAAAACTGAATTTCACAAGCCTTCTGCCTAGGCATGTGCAAGCACTTCAACTGCTTCTATTTACCAAGAGATGATTGCAATACTTGCCAAGTCCTGGATCTCAGAAAGATTCCAATGCCAACAATTATCCATAAAGATAAATTGAAATGAGCACTAGTCCACAGCCAAGCTCAGCCTCTAACCCTGAAGACCTTCTAGAAGACCTATCAAGAATAACAAAAGGTCCTCTCCCACCAACCTGTGGAGACTCTCACTATCGAAAGAGACAGCAACAGTTCCTACACCATCACCTGAGCTCTTCAAGTCACTCTGCCTACTTATAACAAATATCAGAAGAGATACCCTACCAGCAAGGAAGTTAAGGAGCAAAATGAAGGCTTTGTCAAAAAGGGACACTGTGATTGTGGAAAGACCTTTATCTGCTATTAGTGTGAACATCAAAGTATTCACCTTAGTGAGGATGTCCACAAAAGCTAAGTCAAGAAAAAGAACCCTACCTTATAAGAACCTTGAATCTGCTGGGCCTACCAGAAGTGCAAGAAGATCAACCATGAAGGAGACTGCAAGGCCAAGAACAAGACCACCATTTGGGACCTACTCTTGGATGTTCTTACTGTCATTCATTGGTACTACTGCCTACATTAAAGAGAACAAAGAGTCAATCTTACCTTCACCCTCATGGAAGCCCTGGACTCTCTTGGAAGGACTGGATTCAACTACATGAGAAACCCAAAGACAGGAGTACACTGGCCATTTTTTAAGCCAGAAAGAATGGAGTTCTCACCCACAATCACAGCTGCTGGAGCACCATTCCTCAAGACTCACTCAGTCATCTAAGTCAAGTTGCTCTTCCCCTAAGCACAGCCTTCTCTCATGCAAACAGAAGGATCAGTTGGATATGACCTCTGTCTCCTCTATCAGACAACAATCTGACCCACCAGGACCTTTGATCTTCAAATTGTACTCACTATACTGCCAGGACTCTATGAACAACTAGTGTCAAGATCATCCTTAGCAGCCAAAGAAATTACTGTTAAAGGAGGAGTTGTTGATCAGAACTACCAAGGTCCCCTAAAGGTTATTATTCACAACCATGGAAGGAATCACCAATACTTTAACCCCCTGAAGGCCATCTGCCAAATCCTCTTCATCAAGACTTCACAGCCTACCATTCAAGAGGTAAAGTAGCTGGACAGCACCAAAAGAGGACAAAGAGGCTTTGGAAGCACCAATAGAGACCATCAGGTACCACCTATCGAGATCCATGTAGCAAGAGTCACCCAGTTCAGACAAATGAGACCCCATATCTGCCACCCCATCTGAGCAAGAGAAGACATTATCTTATAGCTGTATCAGCAATAAGGCCTTGATGTTCACCTCTCTGTGGAAGCTGATAATCTGATATTCAAGCCATCAATGGAACTTCAAGAAAAGTATCACCTGCTCTTGGCTGAGGAATGAATCTATGACCAGATATTACCAATCTACATCCTGATCAGAAATATGGGCTTTGAGATGATCATGATTTCCAAAGAAACAAAATTAGGATATTTCGAACCACTGCTAGATACCTATGAGAAAGAAGTCTATGAGCTTTTGAGAAATGGCAAGTTCTCTCTGGTGAGACTGACAGTATCAGAGAGGAAAACTCAGTAAGCTCAGCAATCAAAGCTATTAACATTGAGGCAACTCTAACCAAGGACCAGCAACAACAGATACAGGAGTTGATAGAAGAATACAAGGATATATTTACCACCACATATAATAACTTCCCACCATATCAATATAGAGAGTACCCTATATATACTGGAGATATGAAACCAATCCGACAATGTCCCTACTGAACACCACACTACCTGATCAAATTTGAATAATAACATATAGATGAAATGCTACAAAATAGAGTTATCAGACCCTCATCAAGCCCCTGGGCTTCACTAGCAATTATCATACCAAAGAAAGAAGAATGGAGACTAGTTGTGAACTTCAGAAAACTTAACAAGATTATTACAGAAGATGCTTACCCACTGCCAAGAATTGGTGACCTCCTCAATGCCCTTGGAAAAGCCAAGTACATGACTACTACTGACCAGTTTCAAGGATTTCAAGTAATCCCCATTACCAAGGAAGATATCTGCAAGATAGCCTTTATCACTAGACGAAGATAGTATAAATATCTTTGAATGCTATTTGGACTCTGCAATGCACCAGTCTCATTCCAATAAATGATGAACCATATCTATCAGAACTTTATTGGAAAAAACATGCTAGTCTACATAGATGATGTAATCATCTATTCTAAGATATTCAAGTAGCATTTGTAAGACCTCTGTGAAGTATTCAATATCATCCGAAGTTCAGGACTCAGACTTAATGCCAAGAAGTGCTTCTTTAGAAAACACTAAGTTGAATATATGGAATATGTCATCTCAGCTCAAGGCATGTATGCTGACTCCTGTAAGGTGGAAAAAGTCAAGAACTATCTGACCCCCACCTCAGCAAAAGAGACCCTATCTTTCCTCATGTTAGCATCCTACTACTAGCAATTTATCCCAAGATTCTCTGATAAGGCAGCACCTCTCCAAGACATTTCTAAGAAGAACCAACCATTCTATTGAAAGGAGGACTAGCAAAAGTCATTCGAATTACTCAAGAAGGCCCTCACAGAAGCCCCTGTTCTGGCACAATCAGATTTCAACAAATCCTTTATCCTGGTAACTGATGCCTCAGCCCTAGGACTCAGATCAATTCTGTCTCAGCAAGATGACCATAAGAGAGAGCATGTTATCGAATATACTAGCAAGACTATAAATGAATCACAGGCAAACTATGGAGCTACCAAGTTGGAATGCCTAGCAATAGTATGGATAGTAGACCACTTCCATCACTATCTCTTGAGAAAGAGATTTGTCCTCATTATAGACTATCAAGCTCTACAATGGTTGTTCAAGAAGCCAGAGCCCTCAGGAATCTTTGCAAGATGGATCATATCCTTACAAGAATACCAGTTCACTATCATCTACAAGAAAGATGCCAAAAACTCCAATGTCAATACTCTGTCAAGAATCCCCCGAACTCAATAAGAAGGGAAGGAGCCCCCATGAGAGAAGACTGCTTCCCACTCACCCAAATGAATCAAGAACTATGCCTTACCCTCATCTGGAGCCTGTACCATAGGAGCTTCAAGAAAGGAATTCAGCCAGCCTATAAGCTATTCATTCAAAGAAACCTCAAGAAATTTCAAGAAGGTGATGGTGAACTTTGGAGAGTGGAAGGAGATTGATACACCTAAGTTCCAAGAGAAGACAAAGTACCAAAAATCCTGACAATAAATCATGACCAGAATGCACATCAAGGAATTGGAGCCACCATTGTAAGAATTAAGAAGCGATACTGGTGGCCCAAGATGAGGAAACAAATTTCAATATACATTCAACAATGTGATACCTGCCAAAGATACTGACAGAAACCTACCAACAGAGTACCATTAATACCAATTACAGTACCAGCTGGAGCCTTTCAAAGACTAGGAATAGATATCATCAGACCCCTACCAGTAACCAGCCAAGGAAAATGCTACATCTTCATCATTGAAGACTATCTGACAAAATGATCTGAAGCCTTTGCCATTGAGACCACTGATGCTCAGACAATTATCAGAATTCTATATGATGAAATCTTCAGCTGCCATGGTGTCCCCAAGGAAATCATCACAGACTAAGGCTGAGAATTTGTCAACAAAGCCATGAAGACCTTTGCAAGCAACTTCAAGATCAAGCTATAACTAATGACAGCTTACCATCCTCAGGTAAATGAACTCACAGAACAAATGAATTAGACCATCAAGTGAGGTCTCAGCAGGACCAGAGATCAACTAAACTGGGATATCTACCTGCCAGCAATCTTATTCAGCATCTATACCTCCAAGGCTACTGCCACTCAATAGACCCCTTTCTATCTGGTATATGGCCAAGAAGCTCAAGACCCTGAGTAACCAATCCAGCTGGATTTGATGAAATGAGTCACAGAAGAAAATCACCCAGTTATATGAAGTACACCAGCAAGCACAAGGATTCATTACTTAAGCTCAGAAATAACAAAAGAAGTTCTATGACTGCAAGGCCAATTTGGACCCCCTGCTTGTTAGATAGTAAGTTCTGGTATACCATACCATCATAGAAGGAAACTGGAATACTAAGCTCAAACCAAAATAGAAAGGACCTTATCTTATTCACCAAGCCTTCATGAATCACATCTACCAACTCAAGACCATGAATAGAGTTTTACTCAAGACCAAGATATACTATAATCATATTAGACCCTACTACCCAGTGGAGACAAAACACATTGCCCAATCCCTGTATTGACTTCCTTGAATTGTCAACAACATATGGCAATAACCAGTATCTTAAGTATTGGAAGTTTACCTTGAGACCCCAGAACCAGCAGGACATCTAGTGAACCAAAGAACACCAAAATGAAGCTACTAGCTGGATTTGAACCCCTCCTGGATAATTAGTCCAGTAATAGGCCCTCTGCTCTATATGAGGATGGCCAGTCTCTACCAATGTGCCAACAAACCCTTTCTGGAGGAATTCAAGACCACATGACTCCTGTGTAACTCTCACTACTAAGGATGGCTCGAATTTTGCAAGGAGCAGATATGATATACACAATTGACAATATTAGAATATGGAGTACTGGTGACTACTAAGATCAGACAATATAATGGTGTGACAATCGAATAAACAACCTAATCCATCAAGTAATTATATCAAAAGGGGCAATAATAATCCAAGCTGAAATGAAAAAACATATTATTTAAAGGACCCAGCCTCAGCCTCAAGAACTGGCACTAAAGAACAAGTACTCTATATATAATGCCTTTTACCTGCTACTCCAACCAGACTTCCCACCACTCTACTCCTTTGTTAAGTCTCAAGACTATTATCTTTGATGCCATCAAGAAGACTATCTGGTATCCAGATATCTCAGACCACCTGAACTTCTATACTAAAGACCTTGGATACTTCATAAACTACTGATACATCATGGCCTAGCAGCTCAAGGACACTACTGATTGGATGACCCTCTGACATAACTATGAAATTGGTCATCACCTCCACAATGAAACCCAAGAAGATGACTAAGAAGACCTCACCACTGAACTGTTAACTACCAGCTGGCTTATTAAGAGAGTCCTCTATGTTCACCAAATCTTCCACCATGTCCCCTGGGCTATAGCACACTTGCAAGGAGTAACTGCCAGAAATATTGTCTGCCTTACTACTGAAGAAGCCAACTGAGTAGAAGCTAAAGTAGCCAATTATATTGAAAGCAACCACATCACTGTAGGAAGCCAACAAACTGAATCCACTTTGCCAGGTTTCCACACTACACTCCTTCAAGACAACCACCAAGATCACCTCATGAGTCTTATGGAGATATTTGAAGGACTGCCTATTATTGTTGAAGTACTCACTGGAGCTACCCCAATTATCCACCATTCTGTCAGCCTTAATTTACACTATATCATTTGGGAGCCAAATCAAGAGGAAGCTCAAGAAGTCCCTGTCTTTGAAGAGGAGATTCAAGAACTCCAAGACTCTACTCCCAAAGCAGTCCTCTCTGATACTGAAACTGACAAGTCCTTGGAATAAGAAGAAGAAGAGCAACAGAAAGTTTATCAGTCCTCTGTCCACATTCAAGCTATTCAAGGATTGGAGAATGTTGTTGAAGATGATTGGCCACTATTCTACCCCCTCACCTCTTGACCAGCACTTTCTCTTTTTAAAGAGTGGAATAACAAAGTCACAATTCAGTAAGATAATTTGTTTGCCACTGATGAAGGGTACTATGCCCTTTAAAGTACAGATCAGCATCTCCTTGTTACTTACAAATATCCCCCCACATAAGTGTATTATAGTTTAACCCTATACAGATAGCTACCCCAAACATTTTTTGTCAGCAACCCTCACATCTGTATCTGGCATAAATAATCAACACATCTGCATTCAGAGTAAACAACCCTCATATCTATATCTAGTGTAAACAATTGACATACCCACATTTAGACATCTGTCATAGCCTACTGATAGCATACTTAGCCATATAATGTAGCAGCCACACTATAGTTAGCTAAGGTAGCAATAGTAACCAGATAGCAACTGTATATTCAACATGAGCAACCTAGCAACCATAATGTATAAAATACCCCTGAAGAACAAGTGAATAAACCTCAGTCAATTGGCTTTTATTTAAATAACAAGAAGTCTAGTGTAAGATAAACCAACTTAAGTTCGAGTGTAAGAACTTTGGAAAAAGACTCCAAGAGCCAAGGATAACTCCTATTCAAGGACTGCCAACTGCCATTAGAAATTCATCACCATGGACCACCATAAACTTCAGGTCAGTCAAATTACTTTTGCCACCATTAAGGAAGCCACCACCAAGTTAAAGGAACAACTGCCATTACAATATAGAAACTGTCAAGAAAGCTGCCAGGAAACTATCACTGAGAACCTGTCAATCCAGCCATATATTCAGACCATGCATTCATACCAACTGTCATTTGGACCTTGTATTCAGATAAGATCCCATATATTCAATATTCAATATTCAAGAACAAGACCTAGAAAACCCAGTCAAGGAACCCAAGGATACCCACTATGTAGGATATAAGACTGTCAGGAAAGCCAGTATACTCGCTATTCCAGAGACCTATTGTCCTCAAGTTAACAAGTCAGACAGATGAGCAAGCCATTGATCTCTATTTTCTTTACCTGCTACACCATGAACTGCCAAATTCAATGACTGTCATGGAGCCTGCAAGCCCACTAGGAAACCTTATCAACCACTGAATAATTGAGCCACTGTATGAATTGAACAATCTGTCATGTGACCACCAACCCATAACCATCACAAACCCATCTCAATATACAGACCATACTTCACCAAGTGGTACATTGAGCTATGCTAGAAGCATATAGTTATACAAAACACATGCCACACTATCATATTGAGAATGATAGATATTAAGAAAGTATAGAGTAGAAAGAGAACTTATGTTATAAGTGATGTATAGTTATAATTATTAAAGGTATAGTTGATGGTAAAATTTCCAATTTTAATCTACTTCTAATCTATAAAAAATAAAATAAGATTAATAAAATAAATTGT
>RQIL01005065.1:0-12787 GCA_003951145.1 Jimgerdemannia lactiflua
CTATAGGCTGCAGCCCCATTTATTAACTATCTATAATATTGAAGATGTTCTCATACTACACCAGTAGCCTCTCTCCACCCCTACTCTATCCCACACCCTTACTTATCTGCTCTCCTACCCTGACTCTTATAATAACTACTTCTCTACTAATAACTCATATTCTCCCCCCACTCTTATTACAGATGGTCACTACTAACTTCCTATGGTACCTCCCTCATAGACCCCATCCTTTCTGCCAATCCAACAGAATATCTACCAACAATCTCTCCCACCTTGTCTCCTTTTCCTCTCTCATCATCAATCTGTTCTCCTTAAATACTGTCTGCCAATGATCTGCCAGCCCTACTCAGTATCAATGCTCACCCCAGGGTAAGCCACTTATCTCTAATGTCTCTCAACATCTGTCTCTTCAATACCTCCTAGTGACCAGCCCCACAACTTCTGTAGACTCCACCAAGTTATCTTTCTACTACCTCTCAGAAACTGTCTAGAACTTTACACTCTCTAAGCCAAGTTCCAGAGTCTGTACCACCCCCTCCCTTCTGCTCTACTCTCATATATTCCTTATACTCAAAGATACCTCCCAGTACCAAATGCTCTGATATGAGGTTCAATATAACATTCTGCTACAAAACTCTTCACCAGACCACTCAGAATTTAGAAGGCATCTACTTCTTCATCTCCATTCCCCAGGTCCACAGTCCTCTTCAGTCCCACTCCTCTCCAATCCCTGTATGCTGCCATTCCTCAGGCTAGAGATTTTGTCCCAGCCCACATTAACTATCTACACCAGTCTCTAGATTAAAGTCCATCACTAGCATACTCCCCAGCAGCAGTCTATGCCATTGCTACATCCCAGCATCCTACCACCCAGCCTCAATATGGTCCTCTCATCTAATGCCAATCCTATATACTCTCTCAACTACCCCTACCAGAATCTCTTATATCAGAGCCTCCTACTTCTTCCCTCAATTTCTCCAGTCCTCTGGAGATCCCAACTCTCTCCAGGACTTTTTTTAACCAAACTTACCTTACTCTATCATATACTTTAGAAAGACCAGATGGCCATTCACTCCAGTAGTCCTTACCTCTTCAATAATACTAGTACTCTTAATAAGTTATAATGAGTAAATTTATAATCAATTTGAGTGAATTTAAATCAACTTATTAAATTAAAATTTGACTCAATTTAAATTAATTTCTATTATTTCATTATGATTTAAATCAAGGATTGAGTTAATTAAGCAATTTAATCAGAATTTGAGTTTTTTTCTTAAAGATTTAAGTGGATTTAAATCTACTTATTAGAAGTACTAAATTACACTATATACTCATACTGTACTATCTCTAATCAGTCTTTCTCCAACAAATCTCTATAGTTCTTTACTAAGAATCTGCTGCACTACAATCTATAATCATGCTACCAATATCTCTATCACCAACTTTCTGCCATATCTAGAAGCATAATTGATCTTCAGTTTTTCTAATTTTCTCTCTTACCCTTATCCTTATAATAGTATTACTAGCCCTAGCATCTAACCCTCCAGTCACTCCTTAGAGCTAATGACTCTATCATATATCTCTCTTATTTCCTGAAGTATACTTTCAACTATCACTATTTTCTTCCAGAAGCTCCAAGGTAGCCCATCCTCACCTAGAGCTATGCCACTCTTCATAAGAGAGAATACTCAAAATTTCCTCTTTCTGAACTAGCTTCCCCAAGTCCTCAAGACTCTCTACTAGTAGAAAACATCATTTTTCCAAATACACTGCAATGGCCTTGCCATCCTCCCCTTCTTCCTTCTTACTCCATAGTGATTTCCATCTCTTCTTCAGTAAGCCTAATATCTCCTGGACTTCTAATACTAAAGTACTATCCTTCTCAATTACTCTTTCTCATCACTACTATACCCTTCTCATCTACAGTAGTCTAGAAAGATACTTGGTGGCTTTCACTCTTCTTCAACCTCTACTATCATAACCTTATCACTATACTCTGAATATGGGCTTTCTTCTCCTAATATAAAATTATCTGAAGTTTGATAATCTCCATCTTTACTCTTTTGACATACCAATTCTTCTCTACTTTTCTCTTTTATAAACTCAATAACTATATTAAGAATTATTCTAAGCACTTAGATACCCACATTCCTCTTTATCAATAGAGTCTACTCTTCAGCCTCCCCACCTCCTCCTAGTATATTCTTGTAGTATCCTTCAACTCAACTACCAGACCTCAATGAAAAGCTCCTTCTTCCTCTATTTGCAAATAAGTGAAGCTATGTCCTTATTGCATTTCTCTCTTACAGCTTCTTATCCTTCAATAGGGTACAGTTGAGCCATCAATAATCCAGCCCATCACTATTTCCCTCAAAGTTTTCTCTGCCAATCAATCCTCAATAATTCAACCAGAGACACTATATTACTTCTAATGCCTTTCAGATATCTACTCCCCAGCAGTCTACTAAGAGCATTTAATTAATTTTCATCTTCAATCTATCTATTCAATATATGAAGATCTTCTGCTCCCCCCACTTTGCCCTCCCAGCATCACCTAATATACTTACTATTTCTATCTCTTTCCATCTTTCCAGCCCCCCACTATGGCCAGCTACATCTGCACCCCCATCTGAATGATTTACTGAGGTATTTCATACTATATTAAAATCTCTACTCAGCAAATCCACTCCAGCCTCCACCAATGTATCACTGTTTAATAAATTATCAATTCACTCCACTCTTATGCTCCTGACTACTAGATAGTAGCAAGATCCAACTACTATTGAGCTCTACCCCAGCCTCCTCTATACTCTTAATAACAAATATTCCCCCCTACTCTCCAATGTCCTATAGGTTATCTTTTCTCTTTCTAATTAAAATTCCAAACTTTCTATATTATTCAGCAAACCTTCTCCATTCCCTAGTCCAATTCAACTTGTCCAAAGCATTCTCACATTGAATATCTTGATCTTGAAGTTACTTGCAAATGTCTTCATGGTCTTATTGATAAACTCTCAGTCTTGGTTTATAATTATCTTCTGGAGAATATCATGGTGGCTGAAAATTTCATTGTATAAGATCTCAATGATTGTCTGAGCATCAGTAGTCTCAATGGTAAAGGCTTTAGTCCATTTCATCAGATGGTCTTCAATAGTAAAGATATAGCATCTTCTTTAGCAGATTACGGGTAGGGGTCTAATGATATCAATTCTTAGTCTTTGAAAGACTCCTGCTGGTACTGAAATCAGGATTAATGATACTTTGTCAGTTGGCCTTTGTCAGTATCTTTGACAAGTATCACATTATTAAATGTATGTTGAAATTTGTTTCCTTATCTTAGACCACTAGTATTACTTCTTAATTCTTATAATAGTGGCTCTAATTCCTCAATATATATTCTGATCATAATTAGTTGTAAGTATCTTTGATATTTCATTTTAATTTAGTACTCAGGTATATCAGTTACCTTCTACTCTCCAAAGTTCACCATTGTCTTCTTGAAATTTCTTAAGGTTTCTTTAAATGAATAGCTTGTAAGCTAGCTAAATTTCTTTCTTAAAGCTCCTATAGTACAGAGACATGATTTATCTGATAAAGATTTCTGAGGGCTCTGGTTTTTTGAACAATCATTGTAGGGCTTGATGGTATGTGATAAGGACTAATCTCTTTCCAGTGTTTCTTCTATTACCATTCACATTATACACACTTTTACATACACTTTTTGTAAGATTTATTAGAAAAAGTGACTAGTAAAATAGCAGCGATTCAACCTCCTGGTTGGTGTACTGGATCCAAAACTGGTGTGGCATCCAAGTGGCAACAAGAGAAGGAAGAGTATGGACTGGAGATGGGGTCTTTCAGGAAGGTAACAGGTAGGAGTGGAGGAGAAGGAGGAAGTGGAGCTAAAGGTGAGGGGAGCAGTGAGGGTCTGGTGAGCTTTGTGGTAGCTGTAAAGAATGGGACTGGAAGTGGAGATAAGAATGGATGGCAACAAGTTGGAGGAGTAAGAGAGAAACCCAGTGTCAGAGGAGGGGCTAGGCCAGGCATAGAGATGTAAGATATGGGAGGAGATAGGGCTAGCAGAATGGGCATGACTACTGATAATGGTGGGACTGGGAATCAGAAAAAAAAAGGAGATGTGACTGCTGATTGAATCAAAGAGATGGCTGAGGGGTCAAGGGTGACACACAAGAGGAACCTGACTGATAGTGTAACAGGACTGGTAGTGGCACCATTACTTAAGAAATCTATTTCAGAATTTACCATCATGCTGAGCTTCTGGACCTAGCAGTGACAGCTAGAATAGTGTTGGTGCTCTTGAGCAAGCAGCTGAGTGATGTGGCATTAGTGAAATTTTTGAAAGGTCTGGAGAGGTCAAAGTTGGGTTTGTCAAGGAGGAGCATGTGGTGACAGCAGTGGCCAAGAGAATGTAAGTGAGTGAGGTCATAGTCCCAATGACAAGATGCCTTCATTGGGACCTCCAGGTAGTGCACCTGGTAGTCAAGGGAGTCCCCACAGTTACAGTAGAGGAGATGAAGTACAGGGTTGGAAGTGTGATGAGAAAGTATGGTGAAGTCATTGATATTGACTTTCAGCTGTGGGAGGGGACCTCCTTCAGAACTGGGGATGTAAAGGTGTACCTGAGAGTGGTAGAGAAGGAGGTGATGGGAAAAGAAAGTGACTGGCCTAGAGTGATGAAGTGGGAGCCCTTCAAGTATAAGGTGTCTAGGGTCAAGGGCACTGAGAAGGAGGAGGAAGACTTACTGATGGCACTTTGGGAGTAGGATGGGGTGGTCAAGCAGAGAGAGAAAGCATGGCACACCTATGAGAAAGCAAAAATAATAGTTGAAGTCAATGGGAAGAAAATCTGGGTGGACAAGGTGATTTGGGAGAGGGCTCAGAGGAGGAAGTGACAGTAGGAACTCCTTGCAGAGCTCATGGCAGGTAATATGATGGAGGGCCTAGTGAAGGGGTGGCAGTGGAGATTGGGTGGAAGGGATTGGGGGGCTCACAGTCATCAGAGCATGCTCTCCAGAGAAGGCCACAAATAGAGATAGAGGAGCCTTTCTTGGAGGACTGAGTGTCAGAGAGAGAGGCCAGTAAGGGCAAGAGAGTCAAGTCACCAATAGATACCAATGGAGCCTCTGGAGCTGGGGTGGAGGATATTGAGGATGTCATGATGAAAGGTGCAAAGAATGTTAGATTTGGAGTACCAGATATCTCACAGAGGGGACAGGTAGTTGGGGTAACTGGAGAAGATCTGGTGGATATATCTGATGAAGAGTGGGATAAGTTGGCCAGTGCTGGATTGAGTGGAGGGCAAGACAGAGGAAAAATATTGGCAATGCCTGGAGGGGAGCATATGGGAGAAGGGCCTTGAATGTGCAGGATAATGATAGAATTGGCTGAGGAGGAGTTGGGGGAGGTGGACTTCCAACTGTTGAGTGAGAAGGCCTGGAGTGATATCTTGTACAGAGTTGGAGTTATGGGGAAGCTGATGGTGGAATGCTTGGCAAGGCTGTTGGAGGACAAAGGGTATAATGTGGATACCGTTCAGGAGGCAGAGCTGAAAGAGAGAGTGAGGAGGATAGTGGTCACTGGATGGAATACCTGGAATAGGAGAGAGTTGTGGGAGAATGCATATGAGGACTATCATAAGATGATGGAGGAGAAGGACATAGTGGTAGTGCAGAAGATCTTGGTAGAGTTAGAGACTAGGGAGGAAGCTGAGCTAGAAGCTGAGAGAGAGTTGGATCTGTCAAGGATAGATCAGGATATGGAGATTTAGAGCAGAACTTCAACATGAATATTATTCAATATGAACAGTATAACCAATATTTTTTCACTGAATGTCAATGGGCTGAGGGGATCAGGGAGATATCAAAACATTTTTGCATGGCTTAAGGATTTGGAAACAGATATATTTCTACTTCAGAATATGAGATGTGAAGATGAGGTGGATAAGTTAAACTGGTTGAGAGAATAGGGAGGGGTAGCAGAATGGTGAGGGAAGGTTGGGATTCTGATAAGGAAAGAAAAAGGAGAACTGAGAGACATTGGGGGTTGGGGAGATTGCTTGCTATAGGGGCTATGGGTAAGGCCAGGGTGGGGGCCAGTAGTGGTGGGCTCTTGCTATTGTCCAGCAGAAATAGGAGTGAGAGTAACCTGGATAGAGGGGCTGTTGGACAGTAAAACTTTGGTGGAGGCTGGAGTTGATATATGTACTTGGAGGAGACTTTAATATAATTAGGGATGCCACTTTAAATCACTCAGATAGTGGACTAGCTGGGACAGATAGAAGCAAGAAGACTGGATAGATGGGAGAAAATGGAGAGACTGAGTGCTATAGGAGATACAGGGCACTAGAAGTGGGGGAATCAGGCAGTCTTTACCTACTAAGTATATGGACTGGGAATGCAGATTGACTGGATTCTCACAGCTGACTGTTGGGGATGGACAGCTGGAAGGAATTGGAGGTGATATGGTGCCCCTGGTCTGACCACTGAGGGGTGGTGGGGCAGGGAACATTTGGAGGGAGTGGGGATGGGCCTGGACATTAGTGACTTAACTGTACTTTGCTGAAAGACAAGGGGGTGTGGGAACAATGGCAGGTAGAGGTAGCAGATAATATTGCATGTTGGAGGAAGGAAGGCATGGCTGTAGAGGATCAGTGGCTGAAGTTAAAGACCACTGCTCAGGTGTTTTGGGGGGAGGTGGGGAGAGCAAAGGGGAGAATTCAAAGAAAGCAGATGATGGAAATCTCTCGCCAACTGGAGGGCCTTCTATTGGTGTCTGCTGGTGGCCAGGAGGGTACCAAGGAGGAAGGTGAAGAGTGGAGAGTAGAGAGAGTGAAGATGGAGATTGATGAGCTGAAGGTCACCTTAAGGGAGGAGGAGAAGCTACAGGTTTAAGAGATGGTAGCACAATTGAGATGACAAGGATTAGAGGAAGGAGAAAGGCTCATGAAGTATCTTACCAGGCTTCTAAGAGCACATAAGGTATGGCAGAGGTGGGAAGGCATTATAGGAGAAGATGGTGAAATAGTGACAGGGATGCAAGGTATTCTGGATTCACTTTAGAGAAGATGGGGCAACCTGTGGAGTGAGGAGGAGAGAGGGAAAGATGAAAGGACTATAGAAGGATTCTTGGAGGAGTGGACTCCACCAGCAGCTGAGGAGTTAGGGGATCTGACCCATCCTATCCAGGAGGAAGAAATCTTGAGAGTACTGTCAGCTACAAAGAATGAGACAGCACCAGAGGAGGATGGTCTGCCATGGGATTTCTGGAAGAAAATGGTAGACATTGAAGAAGTGCTCAGAGAGATGAAGGAGATGTGTGGAGCTGTAATCAACTCAGAAAAATGGTTAGGAAGACAGGCATTATGATTAGTAGTACTACTTTATAAGGATAAGGGGCTGAGAGAGGACTGGAAGAACTGGAGACCTATCATGCTTCTGGATATGGACAGAAAGTTGGTAACAAAGATACTGGTGGCATGTTTACAGGCAGTAGCACAGCAAGTTCTGGGGAAGGAACAGCATGGCTTTGTTGGAGGGAGACTGATCAGAGATGGCACAGTATGGATGCATGAGATTATTGAGGGGGTGAGAGCTGCAGGAGTGGATGAGGCTGGTCTTCTTGGATCAAAAGAAGGCATATGATAGGGTGCATCATGTGTGGTTGGGGAAGGTCTTGGCAAGAATTGGAATTCCAGAGAGATTGGAGAGGACCATCATGCAGATGCTGGAGAGAAGCAGAGTGGTCATAATGGTGAATGGCCACCAAGGAGTTCCTTTTTCACTGGAGAGAGGAGTGCTGCAAGGGGACCCTCTGTCTCCTATTCTGTATACTCTGTCACTGGAACCATTTCTGGATAGGATTAGGAGGCAGTTGGAGGGTTGATGGTATTAGAGGTGACCTAAAAGGTGGGTGCCTTTGCAGATGATATGGTGGTTGGTCTGAACTCTGTCCAAGATGTGGAAGAGCTTAAGGAGATAGTTGGCTGATATGAAAGATGCTCAGGCTAGAAGCTGAACTAGCACAAGTGTGAGAAAATGGTGCTTGGAAATGGAATTATTGGTGGTGACATTATAGGAACTGTAGTATCAGTAGGAGAGGCAGTCAGATACTTGAGTATCTTCCTCTTGGTATATAGGTCAGTGCTGCCAAAAGTCTAATGGGAGGGGAAGGTGCAAGCTTGGGGGGATTCACTTAAAAGCTAGAGGGGGGCATCACATCTCTCTGGCAGGACAGGTGATAATTCTGAATGTCTACTGGATATCAAATCTATAGTACCTGGCATACTATTTGGACTTTCCAGCTTGGGTGGTGAAGAGATTTCTTAAGCTAGTAAAGGATTGGATTTGGGCTGGAAGGCACAGTCAGATTAGCTAGGAGATCCTTGTCCTATCTGAGAAGTATAGTAGCCTTGAACTGGTGGACTTTTCCAAGAAGCTCTATTGTCTATAAGCTTGGTGACTCCAAAGAGTGGTGGTGCTGAGAGGGGGAGGGTAGATTCCCCTGATGCAAAAGGTGTGGGAAGCAAGATATGCCCCCAGGGAGTCATCTGGAGACTTATTGGAGGTGATCAGATATAGCAGTAGTAGAAGGCTTAGTTATCAAGGATTCTGGTAGAGAGTGATTGAAGGAGGACATCAGATTGGACTTTGATGAGAGAGGAATATAGTAGAGAAACACTGGGGTCCAGGAATGTGGCAGTGGTACAAGCTGTTGCTAGGAGGGTCACTGATAATCAATTTCTGCCTTAGAGACAGGGTGGAGAGCCAATGGGGCTTTGGCCTAGATCTCTGGCCAGTAGGGTGGCAGGGTGTCAGGATTGGAGAGGAGTGGGATTGGTCAGGCCTATGGGCCTGGAGGGCAGAGGTAAAGAAGTGGGTCCCCCTGAAGTTCTGAGTAGTGTGGTGGAGAGTAATGAAGTGAAATGTGATACTGAACTACAGAACTAGTCATTTGGTGGTGGGAGGAGACTTTGAGTGTAAGGAGTGCTTGGGGGTTAGCAGGCTGAAGGAGTGGTGCAAACCTTCAAGCATTGGCTAGGGGAGTGAGAGGTATTGGCAGATTTTTGGAGAGAGGTAGAGTAGTGTCTAGGTAGTATAAATAGAGAATATGAGCAGGAGAGGTGGGATGAACTTCAGGCAAAGGTGCTTGGTGTAGTTGGAAATGAGTAGCTCACCCTGGAGTGGATCATTTCAGTATAGGTAGTGTGGCAAGCCACATACAAAAAACTTTTTTAGAATAGCTATCATATGAGTTAGCCACCTACTATAGTAGGAAGATATTCAGAAATCAAACATTAATTAAAAACGTACCACCCGAATTATAACTTAGCCAGGTGAATTAGCCAGATGATGCAAACTCCTCATAATTAGCCAGATGACATGAACAGCCAGATGATGCAAACAGCCAGATGATACAAACCCCTCATAATTAGCTAGATGACATGAACAGCCAGATGATGCAAACAGCCAGATAATGTGAATAGCCAGATGACACAAACACTTAACATAGTAACCAGCACAGCAACCATTGCTGCAGAAAAATGTATAAATAACCAGATAGCTAAAATAGGGAAAATCCCTGACAGTGGCTGTCACCCTGACAGTGGCTATCACTCTGACAGTGGCTATCACCCCAAACACACCATAAATAGCAAACCTATAATTAGCCAAATAGTAACCAAGGTAGCAACCATAATGTATAAAATACCCCAGAGACAAGAGTGAATAAACCTCAGTTCCAAAATTGAATCCAAAGCAAAAGACAAGTCTACCTACAACACTTTGAGAGATACACCTGCCCAGAGCCACTTGGTCCAAGAAGGATTGCAATACTTAGGAGAAATGCCCACTCTAGAGTCTCTTCTAGAAGATTGTAAGCTTGGTTCTTCATTTCCACTCCAGTCCATTTTCTGATACAAAGAAGTTCACCATTTTCCAGTTTAAGTCCGCCTCTCAAAGCCAGTCATCTGATGTAACTTTGAAGCCTGAAGAAATCTGCCAGTTTAAGTCCGCCGATCTGCCTCATTTAAAGTCTGCATCACTCAAGTTCACTGCTTAAGGAATAAGCCACCATTTTCAAGTCCATTCTCAAGAAGCCTACATTCAAGTCTATGCTTTTGTCTGCCAATCCGCTGCATTCCGCCAATCTGCATTGTTCTACATTTTGTCTGCCAATCTGCCACATTCCGCTGATCAGCATTGTTTGTCCACATCGTTCATCTGCTTATCTGCATCATTTGAGAAACCCACCGCATTTAGTCCATCCACCAGAAAAGAAATCCGATTGACAAAAGATCAACCATCATGCATCCAGAGATCCCACACTCTTAAGAAAACTAATTGCCGATTCCCAGAGAGCCTGCTCTTTTAAGGAAATCCGCCAAATTTGCCGTGACACATGAAATTACCCACCAATCGTCCACTATCATACACTCAAGAACACCACCAAATTAGGAAATCACATACAGAAAGTCTCCAGCTATTGAATATTATATCACTAAACACCAATCCAATACAGGAGGAAACTATACCTATTATTTGAACATTTTGTTGCTTTTTGATAAAGTAACTGAGGGCTCAAGCCAATCTACAATAGCCACCCAACCTTGTAATTTGCCTCTATTGAGCCAGGCATGTTACATTTAGAGGCTCAACTAGGAATATTCTCAAAAGAATTATTGTGACTTTTCAGCTCACAGAACCCAACCTTCAACCTGGAGACCGGCACCACTGCAACTTTTGACACAGTACCAATCTCAGCTACCACAGAAGAAGAAATCCCAGCACTACAAAAGCATTTGGACAGAAAGAGACATAATTACCTTCAGAGTCAGAATTGAGTCTGAGCTCAAATAAAAACCTGTCACCATATACAAAATTAGTAGAAGCATGGATATGATAAGACTGCTAAAAAATTGAAGCTCTTGCAAATCAGACAGCAAACCCTAGTCTACTACACCACTATTGAAGACCATGAAAAAACTAGTGCCTGAAGCAAAAGGACTGTTCTGATGAAGAACTTCCCTGAAACCTCCCACAGTACCAAGAAAGTCAGATAGCCTTTCAAAGCACACAAGAAGACCATACGGAACCTGTGCAACATGTAGTGACTATCCCGGCTTTGGATAGTACTTATCACTATGACCACAGAAGTAACAGGCCAGTTTGAACCCCCAGCCTGCAGACTGAGAATACAATGCCTTAACAGAGTGACCAACTCCCCATCTAAAGTCAGAAACAAGTATTTCTACTTGAAGATATCTTATCAATTCCACATAATTCTGAGATCTTCAATCATAACTGCCGCATACTAAAACTTGACTAAAGGATAGTCTGGGACAGACCATCCTTTAGTGGGGGCTGATGTGGCAAGCCACATACAAAAAACTTTTTTAGAATAGCTATCATATGAGTTAGCCACCTACTATAGTAGGAAGATATTCAGAAATCAAACATTAATCAAAAACATACCACCCGAATTATAACTTAGTCAGGTGAATTAGCCAGATGATGCAACCCCTCATAATTAGCCAGATGACATGAACAGCCAGATGACACGAACAGCCAGATGACATGAACCCCTCATAATTAGCCAGATGATGTGAACAGCTAGATGATGTAAACCCCTCATAATTAGCCAGATGATGTGAACAGCTAGATGATGCAAACAGCTAGATGACGCAAAGCCAGATAATGTGAATAGCCTGATGACACAAACACTTAACATAGTAACCAGCACAGCAACTATTACTGTGGAAATAACCAGATAGCTAAAATAGGAAAAATCCCTGACAGTGGCTGTCACCCTGACAGTCGCTGTCACCCTGACAGTGGCTATCACTCTGACAGTGGCTGTCACCCTGACAGTGGCTATCACTCCAAATACACCATAAATAGCAAACCTATAATTAGCCAGATAGCAACCAAGGTAGCAACCACAATGTATAAAATACCCCAGAGATAAGAGTGAATAAACCTCAGTTCCAAAATTGAATCCAAAGCAAAAGACAAGTCTGCCTACAATACTTTGAGGGATATGACTGCCCAGAGCCACTTGGTCCAATAAGGATTGCAACACTTAGGAGAAATGCCCACTCTAGAGCCTCTTCTAGGAGATTGTGAGCTTGGTTCTTCATTTCCACTCCAGTCCACTTTCCGATACAAAGAAGTTCGCCGTTTTCCAGTTTAAGTCCGCCTCTCAAAGCCAGTCATCTGATGTAACTTTGAAGCCTAAAGAAATCTGCCAGTTTAAGTCTGCCGATCTGCCTTGTTTAAAGTCCGCATTGCTAAGTTCGCCACTTAAGGAATAAGCCACCATTTTCAAGTCTGTTCTCAGGAAGCCTGCATTCAAGTGCATGCTTTTGTCTGCCAATCCGCTGCATTCCGCCAATCTGCTGCATTCCGCCGATCTGCATCATTCTACATTTTGTCTGCCGATCTGCTGCATTCCACTGATCGTCCACATCATTCATCCGCTTACCTGCATCATTCGAGAAACCTGCCGCATTTAGTCCGTCTGTCAGAAAAGGAATCCAATTGACAAAAGATCAACTGTCATGCATCTAGAGATCCCACACCCTTAAGAGATAGTGTTTGAAGTAGTCTACTGTCTATACTACTGCTAGGTATTTCAAATTAGTGGCACCATAGTTTGCTTGTGTTTCATTTGTAGCATTGCTAACTTATTTAATATATGCTCTCTTTTTAGTCATTTTGTTAACCAATAGACTGTAATATAGGCAAATTTGCCTGCAAAAAAAAAATTCAAT
>RQIL01005076.1:0-12787 GCA_003951145.1 Jimgerdemannia lactiflua
AATATATATACTATATAAGAGCTTATATTTAAACTATACTTGAATGATTTGGTATGAGTAACTATAAGTTAGTTAGAATACTTATAGAGATATCTAAAAGACTAAAGAAATCCAAGACCAATGATTTCAATGATATCCTCTATTGGCAAGCTGTGGAATCTCTTATATATCTTATACTTAAAATAAGATCTGATATATTAGATACAACCAACAAAGTAGTACAATACTCATTATGTTATAACAATTTACATTAGATAGCAATCAAGCATATATTTAGATATATAAAAGATATAATGACTTATATACTCAATTTGAGCAATAGCAATAATAATGGTAATAATGATAAAGAAGTAAGTGAGAGTACTATAAACTTAACTAGTATATATAATACCAATTGGGATGGTGATCTGGATGATAGAAGATCTACAATTAAATATCTTTTCTATTTTAATAAAGAAGTCATTTTGTAGTAAACATGCAAGCAATCTTTAGTAGCAATATCTATTGTGGCATATATTTTATATAACTATAAGCTTCAAGTATGGCTCAATGTGTCACTTGTGAAGTACAGTCTCTGGATTATATGAATTAAATATATTTTTCACATCTTTGTTGAGTCTGGGATTATGTGATAATTATTTGGTTTGTTCATCAATGGCTCAATTATCAGTGATTGATAGGCATTAGATCAATTCTACTAAAAGGGAGTTCCTGGAAATTACTGATAGCTAGAGTGCATGGCTTGAGAGTGTGCAGCATTTTGGTCAATGTGTGGGCAGTGGCTAACATGATGGTCAGCAAGTAAATGTGGCAGCAATCAGGTTCCAAATATGGGTGATGGTTGATCAATATGTATGGAAACTTGTATCTCAAATAAACAGTCTAGATGGGTCTGTTAAATATAGTGTGGGGATCAAAGGTTAGTCATCAATCGTGAGGCAGCAGCGATCTTTTGTATCTTGAATAAGTGGTCTGAACAGATCTGTTAAATATAGTTGGACAATCAATATTCATGAGATGAGGCTGTATGTGTGGCTCATGATGGTAGGTTGGGAATCATTTGTATTGACAGTCGATGTTCAATTAACTTGATAACTTGAGGACAGAATTCTGGTGGTCTTCTGGAATTCACAGTGGTCTATGATGGTGATTTCCTTAGCAACTTTCTTAGCAGCTGGTGGTTTCTTTAACTTGGTGGCAATTCTTAATAGCAGTTAATTTCCTTAACAGCAGATAGTTTTTCTTAACTTAGCAGTGGTTTAGAACAAGAGTTATTCTTGGCTCTTGAAGTCTTTTCCCAAAGTTCTTATACTTGACTTTCTTTGTCTTTCAGAACTTAAGTTGATATTGCAAATCAATTAACTAAGGTTTATTCACTAAAGTTTGGGGGGATATTTATATAGAGTTGTGCATAGATTTTGCTAGATATATGGCTAAGTAATTGGTTATTCCCTACTCTTGAATTAGCATAGATTTAGAAGTCAAGTGACTAACTAGTAGAATAAGGCTAATTCTTTGTTTGTGACAAATAAGACTAGTTAAAGTGCAGTTACTATTTGTATAACTAACTAACTAGATCTAATTTAGTTAATAGAACTGTTACTGTTTAACCTGAAGTTCAGTATGACTGGGATTATATCATTCTCTTTCTTATTCTCATTTTCTTCAGAGTGTCTGGCCAAATCATTTTCTGCAACTTCCACCAGTGAGCTGAGGTCAGTTGGGAGTTCTGAGGGTGTGAAGAGAGTGTCTGCATATCTTTCCAAGAGATTGTTGAAGTCTTCTTCTCACAAAACAAATAGATCACTACTATTTTTTAAGCCTTTGTCTTGAGGAGTGATGTCAGCAGTGATGATGTCACTGCCAATGATGTCATCATCAGTGAAAGGCATGGAGTACTCTTGCTACTCTCCTTGTGGTCTCCAATCTATGAGGTTTTTCTCTACAAGGTAAGGGATATCTGTGGGGTATAGATTCTCAGAGGAGGGCCTTGGAACAGAGCAATTAAACCACAAATGAACTGGTCTGGATTGTCTTCTAGAAGGGGGTTCCAAAGGTCTTGTACTTCTTCACTCTTAACCAGAATGATAGATTGGATCTCTTCTGCTACCATTTCTTCTAAGTAGTCCATCTGGCCACTTAACAGCTCTTGAATGTCAGAGGTCTGACATACTGAAGGTTTGGAATGACCCAAGGAGCATGTCTGAAGATTTGATAGACTCTTCTGACCAATTGCTGCTCATGCCTATCCATATACATATGTAGCATCTGCAATTTCTTGATGGCTGGCCTCTAAGAATTCTTAGTGAAGATAGTGTCTCATCTTATACTCCTGCCACATAAGGAGGTATTGAGTGGTCATTGAGATTTTTGTTTCCATTTCATGGTGGTTTAGAGTGTAGTGATAGGGGTCTCTTGTATAGAGGTTCAGGCTGGAGATCCTTCTAGTGTATATCCTCATGGCTCTTCTGATGTCATTAAATGTCTGTTCTTGAACAGATGGCCCAGGGTGGCTCCTTGACCTTGCTGTTTGATGGGTGATGGCAGGCATTTTGTTTGTAGTAAGTTTTCTTGGTTATAGATGCTATTGTACCTCTTCTTGATGCTCTCTTTTATATTCTTGAAGGTCTTCTCCTTTGGTCTGGAGGTAGGATCACCTGATTGTTAGTAGTATATTACTGAGGTCATTATGAGTCATCAATGAAGATCATCTTATGATCAAGATAATCATGAATGAGTCATAACTTGTGGCCAGTGGCTTACAAGTAACAGCAGTCTTCAGGTTCTGATGTCATCAGTTTCAAAGACATCATCATATCTACTCCTTACAAAACTAGAACCATCCTCAGCAGTGATTTACACAGAGATAGTGGTATCTTGATTTCTCTAAAGAACAAGTTTTTGGTACATTGGCAGAGACTGGCCATCCTTGTATAGGGCAGAGGGCCTATTACTGGACTAACTATCTAGGAGAGGTTTGAACCCAGCTAGTAGCTTCATTTTGATATACTTCAGTTCACTAGATGTCCTGCTAGTTCCAGGGTCTCTAAGTAAACTTCTGATGCTTAAGATACTGGTTATTGCCATATGTTATTGACAATTCAAGGAAGTCAATACAGGGATTGGTCAATGTGTTTTGTTTCTCTTAAGTAGTAGAGCCTAATATAGTTGCAGTATATCTTGGTCTTGAGAATAACTCTATCTAGAGTCTTGAGTTATTAAGTATAGTTTGCAAACACTTAGTATATGAGATAGAGTCCTTCTCATTTTAGTTCAAGCTTGGTACTCCAGTTTCCTTCTATTATGGTTCAATAGACTAAGACTTATTATCTAATGAGCAGGGGCTCCAAGTCAGCTTTGTAGTCATAGTACTTCTTTTGTCATTCTTGTACTTGTATTATAAATCCTTGTACTTGCTAGCATACTTTATATAACTGGATGATATCTTTAGTAACTCATTTCATCAAATTAAGTTGGACTGGTTCAGCAGAATCTTGCACTTCTTGACCATATATTAGGTAGAAGGGGGTCTGTTGGGTGGCAGTTGCCTTAGAGGTGCAGATACTGAACAGGATTGCTGGAAGGTAGATGTCCCAGTTTAGTTGATCTCTGGTTCTACTGAGACCTCACTTGATGGTCTGGTTCATTTGCTCAGTAATTCTATTCACTTGTGGGTGATAAGCTATTGTTTGCCATAGCTTAATCTTGAAGTTATATACAAAGATCTTCATGGCTTTGTTGATAAATTCTCAGTCTTGGTCTGTGATGATTTTCTGAGAGACATCATGGCAGCTAAAAACTTTATCATATAGGATCTCAATAATTGTCTGAGCATCAGTAGTCTCAATTACAAAGACTTCAGACCATTTTGTCAGGTAATCTTCAATAGTGAGGATATAGTGTCTTCTTTGGTAGGTTTTTAGTAGGAGTCTAATGATATCAATTCCAAGTCTTTGGAATACTCTGGCTGGTGCTGGGATTGACATCAATGGTACTTTGTTAGTTGGCTTTTGTCAGTATTTCTGGCAGGTATCACATTGTTGAATGTATATTGAAATTTATTTCCTCATCTTGGGCCACTAGTATCTTTTCTTGATTCTGGCAATGGTAGCTCCAATTCTTTGGTGTGCATTCTGGTTATAATTGGTTGTAAGTATCTTTGGTATCTCATCTTCTCTTGGGACTCAGGTGTATTGATCTCTTTCTATTCTCTAAAGTTCACTATTGCCTTCTTGAAATTTCTTGAAGTTCCTCTGAATAAATAACTTATGAGCTGGCTGAATTCTCTTTTTAAAGCTCTGATGAAGCAGACTCCAGGTGAGGGTGAGGTGCAATTCTTGATTCATTTGGACAAGTAGGAAGCAGCCTTCTCTTGTGGAGGCTCTATCTCTTCTTGAGTTTGTAGGATTCTTGACAAGGTATCCACATTGGAATTCTTGATACCCTTCTTATAGACAATGGTGAACTGGCATTCTTGCAGAGACATGATCCATCTGGCAAAGATTCCTGAGGGCTCTGGTTTCTTGAACAACCATTGTAGGGCTTGATGGTCTGTGATGAGGACAAATCTCTTTCCTAAGAGATAGTATCTGAAGTGGTCTACTGTCCATACTACTGCAAGGCACTCCAGTTTGGTAGCTTCATAGTTTGCCTGAGTCTCATTTGTAGCCCTGCTAGCATACTCAATGATATGTTCTTTTTTCTAGTCATCTAGCTGAGACAGAATTGATCCAAGTCCAAGAGCAGAGGCATCAGTTGCCAGAATAAATGATTTGTCAAAATTTGGCTATACCAGAACAGAGACTTCAGTGAGGGCCTTCTTGAGTAGATCAAATGACTTCTGCTGATCTTTCTTCTAGTAGAATGGTTGGTCCTTCTTAGAGATATCTCAGAGTAGTACTATTTTGTCTAAAAACCTTGGGATGAATCTCTAGTAATAGGATGCTAATATGAGGAAGGATAGAGTCTCCTTTGCTGAGGTTGAGACTGGATAGTTCTTGACTTTCTCTATCTTGCATAGGTTGGCATGTATTCCTTGAGCTAAGATAGCATATCCCAGATATTCAACTTAGTGTTTCCCAAAGAAGCATTTCTTGGCATTGAGTCTGAGTCCTGAGCTTTGGATGGTATCAAATACTTCATGGTGATCTTGCAAGTATTACTCAAATATCTCAGAGTAGATGATTACATCATCTATATAGACTAGTACATTTCTTCCAATGAGATTCCAGTGGATATAATTCATCATTCTTTAGAATGAGGCTGGTGCATTGCAGAGTCCAAATGGCATTCAGAGATATTCATACTGTCCTTATCTAGTAATGAAGGCTGTCTTGCAGATGTCCTTCTTGGCCATGGGTATTACTTGGAATCCTTGGAACTGATCTGTAGTAGTCATATACTTGGCTTTCCCAAGGGCATTGAGGAGATCATCTATTCTTGGCAGTGGGTAGGTATCTTCTGTAGTGACTTTCTTAAGCTCTCTGAAATCCACAACTAATCTCCATTCTTCTTTCTTTGACATAATAATTGCTGGTGAAGCCCAGGGGCTTGATGAGGGTCTGATAACTCCATTTTATAGCATTTTTTCTATATGTTGTTGTTCAAACTCAATCAGATGGTATGGAGTTTAATAGTGGCACTGTCAGATAGATTTTGCATTTCTAGTATATATAGGGTGTTCTCTATATTGATATGGTGAGAGTTATTGTATGTGGTGATAAATATATCTTTAGTTAGAGTTGTCTTGATGTTGATGGCTTTGATTGCTGAACTTGCTGAGTCTTCCTCTCTGATACCATCAGTGGGCTTGCTGTTTCTCAAGAACTTAAAGACTTCTTCCTCATAGGTGTCTATCAGTGGTTCAAAGTATCCCAGTATTATTCCTTTGAAGATAGTGATCACCTTGATGCCCATATTTCTGATAGGAATGTGAATTAGTGACATCTGGTTATGAATTCATTCTTTAGCCAAGAGTAGGTGATATTTTTCTTAAAGTTCCATTGATGGTGTAAATATCAAGTTATCAGCTTCTATTGAGAGATATACATATATCAAGGCCTCTTTGCTAGTAGGGTTGCAGGGTAATATCTTCTCTTGCTTAGATGGAGTGGTAGATATAGGGTCTCATTTGTCTGAACTGGGCTACTCTTGCTACATGAACCTCTATGGGTGGTTTCTGGTGATTCCTATTGGTGCTTCCAAAGCTTCCTTGTCCTCTCTTGGTGCTGTCTAGTTGCTTTACCTCTTGAATGGTGGACTGTAAAGTTCTGATAAAGAGGATCTGACAGATAGCTTTTAAGGGGCTGAAGTTTCAGTGGGTCCTTCCATTATTGTGGATGATGACTTTGAGAGGGCCTCGGTAGTCCTGATCAATGACTCCTCCTTCCACAGTAATTCCTTCAACTGCCAAAGATGATCTTGATGCTAATTGACTATATAGTCCTAGTAGTATGGCAAGTACAATTTGAAGGTCAAAGGTCCTAGTACTTCTGGGTCAGATTACTGCTTGATAGTGGAGGCAGAGATCATATCCAACTGATCCTTCTGTTTGTACAAGAGGAGGCTGAGCCCATGGTAAGAGTAGTTTGACTTGGATGACTGACTGAGTCTTGAGGAATAGTACTCCAGCAGCTGCAATTATAGGGGAAAAATCCATTCATTCTAGCTTGAAGAATGGCCAGTATGCTCCTGTCTTTGGGTTTCTTGTATAATTGAATCCAGTTCTTCCCAGTGGGTCCAGAGCTTCCATGAGATTGAAGGCAAGATTAACTCCTTGATGCCTTTATGTGGGCAGCAATACCAATGGATGATGGCCAAGATTTCCAATGGTAGGTCCCAGATAGAGGTCTTGTTCTTTGCTTTGCAATCTCCTTCATGATTGATCTTCTTGCATTTTTGGCAGGCCCAGCAGATTTGGGGTTCTTGTAGAGTGGGGTCCTTTCTCTTGACTTGGTTCTTGTGGACATCCTCACTAAGATGAATACTTTGATGTTTGTACCAGTAACAGGTAAAGGTCTTTCCACAATCATTGTGTCCTTTCTTGACAAAGCCTTTATTTTGCTCCTTGACTTCTTTACTGGTAAAATATCTCTTCCAATACTTATCATAGATAGGCAGAGTAATCTGGATGGCTCAGGTAATAGTATAGGAACTGTTGCTATCCTTTTCAATTGTGAGAGTTTCCACAGATTGTTAGGAAAGGACCTTCTGTTGTTCTTGATAAGTCTTCTTAAAGGTCTTTGGAAGTTGAGCTCAGCTGGGGACAGGTGCTTGTCTCAATTCATCCCTATCCTCTATTGCTAGCATTAGAATCTTCTTGAGATCTAGGATTCAGCAGTTGCTGCAATCATCTCTTAGTGAGTAGAAGTGGTTGAAATGCTCATACATGCTCAGGCAGAAGACTTGTATAATTTGATTCTCTACTAATGAAGGTGGTGGCTGTGTGGATGGTCCTGCAAACTTGAGTACTATTCTTTCATTGTTGACTCCATCAATTCTTGCTTCTAGACCTTCAATGTTAATGACTCCAACAAAAGGTTCTTCTAGCTCACTATCTTGATTTCCAGAGACATTAAAGTCACTTCTTAGTTCTTACAGAAAATTTGCTTCACTCTCATCTTCATCCTCAGTAGTGGTGAGTATGTTACCATATTCTTATCATTCTATCTCAGAGACTTGACTTGCTTTCCTTGATGATCCTCTTGACTCAATGGGTACTTTGTACTTCTATCTATAAATGGTGAAGACTAGGAGTTATTTTCTGATGTCCACATTGACTCCAACTCAGTGCATCTAAACTGTTCTTAAGATCAGGTCATAGGAGGTTGCAGGGGTTACAATAGCTTGGGGAATATTGAGGCAGGCTTTCCTTACTTGAATGGAGATGTCTTGCACAAGTCCTAGGAGGATAGATGCTGATCCATCTGCCATGATGACTCTTGCTTTGGTTCCTTCATCAATTCCCCAACTGATTCTTTCCAGCATTCTCTGGATAATGATACAGACTGCTGCTCCAGTGTCAATAAGAATTCAGGCACTTTCTCCATACACTTTTCCACTTACAAGTTTTGTGGATTGATGTTCTTGATGCTAATTTTTGTGCACTATATGGATAGTGCTGGGCTCTTATGTGTGTGGTTCTTAGACAGAAAGTCTTTTGATATCTTCCTTGGCTTCCTTTAGGAATTTTCACCTAACTTCTAGTGCATTCTTGAGGACTTGCTTGACTGTAAGACCTGTATCTTGAGTGTAGATATATTCCCAAAGAGAGGCTGCTTCATGGGGCTTGCTGCTTCTTCTGTATCTAGTTTCTTGGGGGTGGGGTTTCTCATTCCTGATGGGCAACTCATCAGCAGAGGATTCTATATCCATGTATTCATCTTCCTCAAGATTAGGCATAGTAGTGCTTGGGGTTGTCCTAGATGGTCCTGCTTCTGCTTCAGGGATATCTCTTCTAACTCTCTTACCCTTCTCTTGTGGGGTATCCAAGGAGGAATGACTATGTCTTGAGTGCTTGCCTGTTGATACTGTTACTGGCAATGGTGGGGAGAGTGGGGTTTTTGGGGGTCTTTCTTGTCCTCTGGTCTGAGCAGGTACTGCTTCTCAAGTTACCTTGGAGAGATAGACTTCATAATATGAGGGGGTGTTTCCTTGGTCCCAAAGTCAGGCTGTTTTTCTTCTATTTGGTGGATCTCTTCATCCATCTGAATGAGGTTGATATTCCTATCATTGGCATTGGACTGGGTAGACTGTAGCTTGGGGCAGAATCTTTGGATATGTCTCTGATTTTCCCAGTTAAAGTATGTTGGGGCATAGGAGCCTGTTACAGATGGACCTGATGCTGTAGCTGATAGTGCCTGAGATGAACTTCTATTATCTCATTGTTGATAGTTTGATCTGTTGTCTCAGTGGTAGTCTTGCTGTCCTCCTTCTTGATTCTTCAGTTGGGCAACTGCAATGGCCAAATCCTTTATCTGTTTGTTGAGGACTGTTATGGGGTCTTCTTGAACTCTTGGCAGCAGCTGCTGTTGCTATGGCTGTTGACTGAATTGGGCTGAAGTTGAAGGTGGGGGTCTGTTCTTATAGTTGGCCAACCAGGCTCTGAGTAATACATTCTTCTGTTCTGCTGTGGTCTCTTGAATTCTTGGGGATTCAACTCTGGCTGATTCATGGTGCTCTTTCTGAACTGGTCTGTAGTCTGCTTCCCAGCATCCTTGTGCTCCAGCAACTTGCCACTTGATACTCCAGTATCCCATTCTAATGACTTGTCTTCTAAGCTCTAGATTTAGACCATTGGAGAAAGTAGTTGAAGCTAGTACCAGTTGGACTGCATGCTATAAATTTGCTTTAATAATTTGAGCTTAAATCTGATGGTAGAAACTCTTCAGAGTTTCATTGACAGCTTGGGTCATATAGGTCAGGGCTTCTTGTGCTTCTTATTAGTGTTCAAGACCATTGAACTGGGCATGGAGCTATTATTTATAGATGGTGTATCTTTGTACATGATTTGTATTTGGTACAATATGAGCATTTTGTTCTGCTCTATGGATTTCTCCTCCATTCTGTCTGACTTAGTTATATCTTTGGAGGGCTGGGCCTCTCAAAAGTGACTCTACAATACTAAGCTTTCTTTCTGCATCCCATTGCTTGGCAGCTGCTTGTATCTCAATTTCTCTAATAAACTCCTCAATGTCTTCATTGTCTGCACTATAGAACTTCTGTAAATAGCTCATATCTGGCTCATCTTCACTATTCTTACTGTCTGAGTCTGGTTCAGAGGTAGTGTTCCTTGAAGGTCCTTGTGGAGAAGAAGATAGTGAAGGTGCTCAATGTACAGAGGGTAGAGTAGAGGGTAGTGTATTAGTAGTGTAGGAAATCTGGTTCATCTGATTAAAGCTAGAGTAGGGATCATTGATAGTAGTGGGGGTCCTCTGATAGATTGATAGTAGTTATTGAATACTGAGAGACTAAGAGGGCTGGTGTTCCTTGTTTCTTATAGATAGTAGCAGAGTGTGAGTGACCAAGGTGCAGAGACTCAGATAATTGAAGATGCTAGAGAGCTTATATAACTGGTATTGAACTTGTCTGCCCCTTGTTATTGTGAAATAGTGAGGTCCTGTTCGCCTTGCTGGAAGTCTGTGAAGCTGTCTATATGGTGATATAGATTGAACTCATCTCCTGAGTTATATGGGTGGTAGTCTTCCTCTCCTTCTGATGTTTCAAAGTATACTTGGTCTAGTGGAGTAGCTCAGTTGATAGCTGTGGTGATGTAATCACTCCTGTCTGAGTTCTTCCTATAGATTAGGGTCTGGTATTCTTTAGGAAGATCTTCTTCTAGGTCTTGGATCTGGAGGGGTTCTGGTTGTCCTCTGAGTTGTCTTCTTTCCCTTGAAGTTAAACCATAGTCTGGATTACTTTTTTTCTCTGATTCAGTTTTCTAGCTGCTGCTTCTGAACAGAGTTCTGGCTGCTGTCCTAACAATGATGTGTGCTTTCTTTTCTACTAAAGAGGGCTGTGACTGCCCCAGGTCTTGTTGCTGAGTAGGTTCTCCTGAAATCTCCACTGTAGATGGCTGCTGGGTTCTTGAGCCAAAAGGTCAAGTCTTTAAGAAAACTATTCCCAGTTAAGCCCCCAAAATGTGGTGTACATTTCATATAACTATAAGCTTCAAGAATAGCTCATGTGCTACTTGTGAAATATGGTTTCTGGATTATATGAATTAAATATATTGTTCACATCTTTGTCAAGTCTGGGGTTATGTAACAATCATTCAGTTTGTTCATTGATGGCTCAATTATCAGTAGTTGATAGGCATTTGATTGATCATACTAAAAGAAGGTTTCTGATGATTACTGGTAGCTTGAGTACATAGCTTGAGAGTGTGCAGCATTTTGGTCAATGTGGGGGCAGTGGCTAATGTGATGGTCAGCAAGTAAACATGGCAGTGATCAGTTTCCAAATATGAGTAGCAGTCAATCAATATATGTGAGAACTTGTATCTCAAATAAACAGTCTGGGTGGGTCTGTTAAATGTGGCATAGGGATTGGAGATTAGTCATTAATCATGGGGCAATAGTGATCTTTTATATCTTGAATAAGTGGTCTGGACAGGTCTGTTAAACATGGTGGGATGATCAACATTTATGGGACAAGGCTGTATTTGCAGCTCATGATAGTGGATTGGAAATTTTTCATATTGACAGTCAATGTTTGATTAACTTGATAACTTGAGGACAGGTTTCTGGTGGTCTTCTGGACTTTATAGCAGTCCATGGTGGTGATTTCTAGCAGCTTCTTTAGCATAGTTACTGTTTGTGCAACTAACTAACTAGATCAAATTTGGCTAATAGAACTGTCACTGTTTAACCTAAAGTTCAGTGTGACTGAAATTATATCATCCTCTTCCTCATTCTCATTTTCTTCAGGACATCTGGCCAAATCACTTTCTGCAACTCCCACTAGTGAGCTAAGATCAGTTGGGGAGTTCTGAGGGTGTAGAGAGGGTAACTATATGTCTTTTCAAGAGGTTGTTGAAGTCTTCTTTCCACAAAACAAATAGGTCACTGCTATTTTCTGAGTCTTGGTCTTGAGAAGTAATGTCAGCAGTGATGATGTCACCACTGATAATGTCATCATCAGTGAAAGGTGTGGAGTACTCTTCTGCTCTCCTTATGATCTCCAATCTATGAGATTTTCCTCCACAAAGTAGGAGATATCTGTGGAGTTCTGGGGGGCATAGATTCTCAAAGGGGGGCCTTGGAACAGAGCAATCAAACCACAAATGAACTGGTCTGAATTGTCTTCTAAGAGGGGGTTCTAAAGGTCTTACACTTCTTCACTCTTAACTGGAATGGTAGATTGGGCCTCTTCTGCTACCATTTCTTCTAAGTGGTCTACCTAATAGCTTAACAGCTCTTGAATGTCAGAGGTCTTGATATACTGAAGGTTTGGAATTACCCAAGGAGCATGTTGGAAGATTTGATGGACTCTTCTGACCAATTGCTACTCATACTTATCTATTATAATGTGACTAGCTCAATAGAGGCAAATTACAAGATTGGGTGGCTATATAGTGTGATGATGCTTTTGAACCCAGTGACATCAGAACCTGAAGACTGCTATTACTTTGCAAGTCACCAATTGCATGACATAACTCACTCATGATTCATCTTGATCTTAAGATGATCTTCATCAGAAACTCATAATGACTCATAATGACTTCAGTGGTATACTACTGACAATCAGGTGACCCTACCCCAGACCGAAAGAGAAGACCTTCAAGAATATAAAAAGGACCACCAAGAAGAGGTACAATAGCATCCACAACCAAGAAGACTCACTACAAACAAATGCCTGCCATCACCCGCCAAACAGCAAGGTCAAGGAGCCATCCAGGTCCCTCAGTTCAAGAACAGATGTTCAATGACATTAGAAGGGCCACGAGACTGCACACTAGAAGAATCCCCAGTCTGAACCTCTACACAAGGGACCCCTACCACTATACTCTGAACTGCTGCGAAATGGAAACCAGGATCTCAATGGCCACTCAATGTCTTCTCATGTGGCAGGAGTATGAGATGGAATACCACCTCTGCCAAGAATTCCTAGAGGCCAGCCATCAAGAAATTGCAGACGCTACATGCATGGACAGGCATGAGCAGCAATTGGCTAGAAGAGTCCATCAAATCTTCAGGCATGCTCCCTGGGCTATCCCAAATCTACAGTATGTCAAGACCTCAGACATTCAAGAGCTGTCAAGCCGCCGAGTAGACCACTTAGAAGAAAT